>VURO01022355.1:40702-63019 GCA_015108175.1 Pelvicachromis taeniatus
GCTATGAGCGGTGACGTGGTTTTGTGAAGGCTCAAGCATGTCCTCGCTAGAGGTGCTTTCCCGCTACGTTTAGGAGACAAATATGAAACTCATAGCACTCATACCTACAGACAGGCATGACTGTGGTATTCTCACCCCAAATGCCCCAGTATTAATAGTAGTATTTGCTTTGAGACTGTCAGCAGAGGTGGTGGGGGGTGAGTGTCATGTTTGGCAAGTCAGATGGATGCACGGGGAGGAGGGTGAAGTGAGGGAGGGGAGTAGGCGCTGTAAAAAGTGGACTTTAAAGGGTCGTACCGGTGTGTTTGCACTATAAACCGTGTAAAAACGTAGTCATGGTGACATCATCCACCTTGTTTATCAGGAGTCGGGAGTGACCATGTTGGGATGAGAGGGTAGAGTGCTACAATATCAACTAACTCCAGTAATCTACTGTATAATCTATATGGGTGTGTTACACAGACACACGTACCTGCTAATTAGACTAGAGTCTCACAAAAGTGGTGCACAAGATGTGCTGTACCAGATAGATGTTGTCCCAGCACCAGGATAATAAAAGTGAAATAAAATAAGAGTTTGATGAGGACAGTAAGTACTGTGGTATTAAAACTCTTCAAAAGACACAAACATGTTCAAGGGGTCCAGTTTAGGAGCTCGAAAAACCGCAGGCGAGGTTCAGTGGACAGGTCTAGGCCACACCCCTCATCAAAATCCAAACAAGTAAGTTAAAGAAAACCACTTTTTAAATTGTGCGCTGTACAATTGTTAAATATTTGTGTACTTGTCTGTGCGACTGACTCTCTTTTGGAGCCAGACTGAAGCAGCTGTTGGAGGATCTGCGGTTGGTTTGTGCATTTGAACCACTTCCTCTGCTTTGGAGCGCCCGTGTGACACATCAGCCAATCAGGTGTGTAAAATCACTACTCTATTTGGCATCTAGCAGTTCAGTACTGCGCAACATACATTTAATTGCTGTGTATGGGCAATCGGTCTCTATTTGTGATTCCATAAAGGGCAATAGAGCACGTTCGACACGGATACCTGTGTTGTCCTCGTTGCCACCTGGAGCAGGAACCTCTGTCACGGCGGCCTTCAGCTCCTGAAAGCCCGGAGCGCCGTGCTGCCATGCTGAATCTGAGCAGAGACAGATCTGCGGTGAGCTGAAGAAGCTTCAGCAGACGGTGAAAGTTCTGCAGCAAACTCATCTCACCTCTAAAGTTGTTGCTGTCTCCCTGCCTGCTGGGTCTGGTCATGAGGTGAGACATCGGATTCGACCCTAAACAGAGACGGGATAATCATGGGTTTTGTTGCACACTTTCTCTTGTAGCCCACACCAACTTGGAGAGAGTTTACGTACGCCCAAATCTGTCTGTGGCATCAATGACAGCAGAAAAGAAACACCCCTAAATGGATTCCCAGCTGCTCTGGAGTCAGACAGTCGGTAGATTGACCGACCATAACACACACATACATAACACACAAGTCAACACACTTGACACCCCGTTCCAGCTCACCTTCAGCTCAACTTCAACACACTTTTGCTCTATTCCGCCCCAATATCACTCTCTTCTCCCTTTCCTTTGTCTCCTTCATGAAATCCTCAAAACTAAACAATGTCAAACATAACTGCAAACTGTGTACCCCTCCGAAACTTGAAGACGTAAACATGGTGATGTTTGCAAAAGACAAAATGACACGCAGTCTGGGTATGGCCGTCCTCTGGGACTACTTACTTGAGTGTGAGCATGTGAAAGCCGTGCTGTGCATAATCAGCCCTAATGATGCAGAGAACGTTTTCATCTGGAAGCTAATCCTGATTTATGATAACGACGGGAAGAAGGATGGTAATGTGGCAAATGACAAACAACAGCTGTTTTGTAAAAAAAAAATGTTCCCAAAAATGAAAGGTTGTTAAAGCCAAAGCATCACTTGTGATTTACCTGTACAGGAAGTTTAATGTCTCTCTCTCTCTCTCTGCTCTGAGGCCAGTCCCACACAGTAACAAACATTTATCATCATCATCGCAGGTAAACAGACACATCCTCCTACTGTCTTCTCCCTGGTGTGCATGGCAGTGATTGCCATATGGGCCCTCACATCCTGCCTCTTTGTTTGGGATGTCACTGAGTAAAATACCATAAACCTCAATAATTTCCCGCAGGAGGATTTATGTGAGGACAGAGGAGTCTAATTGACTCCAGCTAACAGACTTTCAGCTCGGCTGCTGTAAACATTTTGCATCTGGATATTTATTCTTCCTGTATAATCATCAGTCAGTGTTTAAAGTATACCATACAGCAGTTTTTTTTTTTTTTTTTTTTTTAAGCTGTAGTCCCTCTACCTATTGCATGTGAAGCCCTGTGCCTGAGACATCTTGCAAATATTATTTACTACTGCAAATCCTGCTGGCTGCACATTCAGGAAGTTAAAGAAACTCTTCTAAACGACAATGAAGTCGAATGTGTTTTGGTGCTTATTCCTCTCCTGTGACTTCAAACTAAAATAACTTTTTTTTTTAATATATATAAACCTGACCTTCATCCATTTACCACCATTTTCAGGTTCTAAACTCTGATTTTCTTGTGATCTCGGTTCGGCCGTCTACCTTAAAAAGGAAAACTGCCGTGTCTTCTCGGCTTGTTATCACTTCCAGTGTAAACTCAATGTCAATATCTTTTTATAAGACCTACAATAACATTACACAGTGCAGCTCGTATATTTTGAGTGGCAACTACTACTACACATCATAACCACTGCATGGGTTGTAAACAATAAAAAAAATGTTCCTGTCAGAGTTTCCTTACTCCTGAATACAACCTGGTTTGACATTTATCTCTTCTGTCCTCCTGCATGTCTTCCTCAGATCCTGATCTATTCGACATCTGCCTGTCACCCTGAGGGAGCCTCTCTGTGTATTTCAGTCTGCAGGTGCAAACATGAGGAGCTCAGCAGATAACCTGGAGCATGCAGGAGATAGAGCTTATAAGCTCTCCTGATGCACAGGGAGTAGGGATGTCTGGCACGAATTAGAAAGGCAGGATTTACTGCTGATGGCAATCTCAGCCTGTAAGGCAACTCACGATGAGAGCCAGGAGGGTGGACGGAGTGATGGCTTAGAAAAAGAAAAAAAAGAGGGTCCTTACCAACAAGATATGGTGGCTGAAAGGCCGCGGATGAATGCCAGTTATACTTGTGTTTGGCCACTTATAACCTCACTGGCTCTAAGTTACCTTCTAAGCTCTGTGGAGCCCTCTAACCCCTGTTCTTGGCCACATCCCCAACAATCTCAGCCCACCAGCTATCATCAAAAGCCCTCAGATGAGATCTGGGCAACGGAACAAGCGCTTCCAGAGAGTGCATCACATTTCAGTCCCCCTTCCCTCCCCAGCAGAGCTATTCGCACGCCGCTTGCCATGCAGAGGGAAACACCAGTCATAAAGAAAGCAGCCTCGGCCCATAAATACTAAGCTGACCCTCTGCGGGCTGCGTGTTTATCATCCCTAAATGCAGTGCAGGAAGTGGGAAGCACAGAAACCTGAGCTGAGTGTATCTGCAGACTAAAGGGGCAACCAAAACATTAACAACACGCAAACAGGTGTGAATTATTAAAACATGGACTCACTTTTTTTTTTAACTTTTACTTTTACTGTAAGACTATTTGACCAAAAATGGACGTCCACACCATCCACGTGCATGAGCGGTGTTTTGGTATCTTGTGCAGCTCTACATTGAAGAATTTGTTGCGTCATCCCTTCACTGCTCGGATGAACCCAATATTCTTCATTCAGTCACTCATTAGATACTTCAACTGGAAGATAACCTGTGTGCAGACAGCAGCTCCTTCTGTTGTGCATCTTAATTTCTGATGCAGATTTAAAATCACCTTTTAGTTTGATTATAAAAACAGGATATTGTCAAGTAAAAATATATATTTTTTTTTATTTGGAAATGTTATTAAGCGTTGCGTGTAAAGTATGTGGTTTTCCTCTTACCACTACCAGGTCTTTTGGAGACCCTGTCCTGCAGAGTGGGGCTGGGTGGGACCATGGGTGTCTGTTGAGGACAGGGTTTGTTCCTCAGCCTCTCTGTCTCCCTCCTCGTCTCCTCCATTCTAAGCTGAAGCCCATTCAGTTCCCTCTCTAGGCGCTCCTTTTCGCCCTGCAGCAGGTTCCTCTCTCCAACGGCGCGGTTCAGAGCCTCCTGCAGCTCAGACTGAGCTCTGGCTCCAGACCCTTGTTGAACCCCTGGGAGCCGAGAGTCCCCTCCACTCAGCTGGGACACCAGGACCTCCAGGAGGCTGAGTCTGGCCTTCAGTCCTTCCACCTCCGGACCTCCAATTTGTGGGCAGCTGGACTCCACAGGGCTAGGTACGGTAAAGGTGTAGTGGCATCGCCCACCTCGGTCATTTCCCCTCCACAGAGTAGCTCTGTCCTGTGCCTCACCTCGCACCAGGAGACCGCATAAACAGAATGAGAGAAGAAAGAACATGTTTGAGACAGCTCACCGTTACCTCCAAATACTTTCTTTCTTCTGTCCACTTTTGGATTTATTGTGGAATAATCCCCTAAACCCTTACTAACTCCTAATTTCAACTGATGGCTTTTTTTTTTTCTTCTTCTTAGTCTTCCCTCAGGTATTTCCTCTATTTCTGCAGTCTTGCCCCTCTCCTCCCACTCTTTCTCTCTCCTCTGACTCTCCTCTATAAACAGGTCTGCAACACTGAGCTCTCCCCGACAGCTCACGGATATTTATACAGTCTGGAGGGGACGAAAGGAGGGAAATGAAGAGGAGATGAGAGGTGTAGAGGAGGGAGGAAGAGAAGGGAGGGAAGGAAAAGAAAGTAAAGAAACACTGGTTGTTTTGAGAGAGACAAAAAAAAAAAAAGTCTCATTTGTGCACAAGCTGTTTATGCCTTCAAGGATTCACAGATTGAGGAATCAGATGTTACAGCTTGCTGTCTTTTCATTATTTTGAATTACTGCTTTAATTATACCTTTTTATTTGTAAAAGCCTCCAATAATGTACCTCATTCTGTGTGTCTAAGGTCTAATAGAGGAGCAAGCCTGTCCTTGTTGGATACAATTACCTTCTGAGAAGCCAGTGTTCCCTTTCATATTGGAAGAAGGGGGGTGATGCAATCGGCCATCACGAGCGGTCGAAGGTTAAAAGTTTGACGACTGGATACCTGACGTTGATCCCCGTGAGTGAACTTTCCCAGCTCTCCTGTCACTTTTTGCCTTTGGGGATTTGTCTCACACTGCCTGTAGTGACTCACTCCTACAGTTATCAGATACGAGGATCGCTTTAGAGAGCCAGAATAAAAGATCTGAAAGAGAAACGCTCCAGTTGCAGATAAACATACTTTCCAGTCTGAACTAATCTTTACAGCTCTCAGCTTACCTTCATATCCTGCCTTTGTTTGCATTTCTTGAATTTCCCCCGGCTGCTTTCCTACTCCTCTTATTCTCGTGCCTCCTTAACTTTCTATGTTCACAATTCGTGACCCCAATTTTTGACCTGTCAGGTCATGATGCCTAAATTGCCTACTTTAGGGATGCCAAAGGGAAAAGAGTGAAAAGGAGAGCAGGTCAGCTGGATGGTGAACGAGATAAGACATGCAGATCCCTGAAAACACCGCTTTCATGTGCAAGTAATGTTACTTCTGGTAATACTTACTTGACAATTACTTATGCAGTGTTGTTAGATATTAATTTCAATAATACTTTCCAATAATTTTAAACTAAATAGAAGTTTAAAGGTGAAATAAGAAAAACCACAGGTAAACATTCATGAGGAGAATTCAAGTAAAAAGCAAAGCACTGACACTGTGATCTTTTATTTGATCGTTCTCAGATGAAGAGGGTGCGTGCTCGTTAACTGCTGGTTGGCATAGTGTCCATTCTAGTCTCTTGTGGGTTTAATTCACTTTTATATGACTCATAAATTCGTCGCTATGCCCGGAATCTGAAGTCATCCAATATCAGCACCTTACAGAGGACCAAAACATCCTCGGCTGCCAGTGTGGGAGTGTCTCAGCAGGGGGAACGGATAAAAGTGTCTCATAGATTTAAACAGTAGTGTGGCCCAAATCTTTTCTCCTGACCAGGGGCAAGATTCTAAACTCTAAGCTTTAACTTTTGATTGAAGTTACTCCAAATGAATTAAGACGCTTGACGGCCTCTGCGGTTACCATCGAGCAACATGCGCCTTTATCACCACAGCTTTAACAATATTCAAGCAAGTGCACGAGATGAAATGACCTCTTTCCTCTTCAGAGCTGAAATAAAGTCACCCCTCTCCCCCCTACTGTGTGCATGACTAATGAGCATGAACTGGAATGCCATTTGCGTATGATCAATAAAAGGCAGGGTCCCTATGGGCCAATTTAATTTCTCCTCCTTCAGAAGAGTTGGGTAACGCTGGCTGAGTAAAGGGCAGAGCTGTCAGTGTGTGTTTGCATCTACTGTCCAGGGAACGAGAGCAGCAGGTCTGTCAGAACAATAACACCTCACCAGCTCCGGTCCCTCCAGCTTTAGTGCCATCATGGGACTCCAAACTGCCAGTAAAGCCACAAGCCAATAAAAGTGCCGGGTAATGAGAAGAGATAAAAGGACTTTGCAGGCTCTGAGAGGATGAGGATAGTTAAGAGTGTTTCAGAGTGGAGGTATGGCATGACACTTACTTTCCCCCCCCCATACATTTTTACCATACTCCTCTTTTCTCCCTCCATCCAAACTCATCTATTGTGATTCCCTATAAGAATCAGACCACAGCAAAGCAGAAAATCGCCCTTTAAAATCATTTTATTTCAGAGCAAAAATAGGATCACAGTCTTCCAATGCAATGACCGAGTATTATACATCATTACAGAATCAATATTTACAGCCAAAATAAATATAAAAAAAAACAAAAAAACATGTAGAGTTAATTCCAGACAGTAACACCTATTTTTGTTTCACAGCTCAGCTTCCACCACATCCCCCACCCCCACCCCCCCACCCATAATGTAACCATACAGTGAACCATACAGTCCCTTCGGCGACGACGGGAACACCAGCAGCTAAACACTTGAACGAATAAGAAATCAAAAAGCGTGGAGAAAAAGAAAAAGACCGAAGCGGCATTGCAACCAAACAGAACCATCTGCAGCGTCGGAGATGATGTAACGTCACAAGCAGGGGAAAAATAACTTGACAGCTGTGACCAAACAGGCCCAAAGATCTGAGAACAGGATGGTAAGGAGACATTCATAACCTTGGTGTTTTGGTTTGACACGGTTCTTCTGTACACTCTAACAATCTACGGTGATGTCTGTTACAGAGCAGGTTTTTTGCATGAGTACATGTCGTTCCTTTTTAGTCTCTTGCTTCTGCGAGGACGAGGAAAGATACCTGAAAAGTGAAAGCAGTCAAAGCCTCTGAAATGATTAAGAAAGAAACAGCACTTCAGACTCCACAGATGAATCTCAGATGTTCTCCCGCCTTGTGATGGGCAAAAAAAAAAAAGTGCTTTCATTCACCGAGCGTTCCCTTTAAACATTCTCAGTGTCCAAGCCTCAGAGTAAGTGAGCACACAAGGAAATCGTGGGCAGACATCAGAGGTTTATCTGCTGGATGTTTGCAGCCTCTTTATGTAAGACTGCAGCAGCAGAAGCAGACCGGCTAAACTAAGAGATGGTTGGCATCGATTCCCTACCTTTACAATATCGATGTGTATGTGATGTTACACGCAGGACTTGTTGTCGAGCCCTGCAGGTGATATGTATGATGGAATGGAGCACTCCTTCACATTGACTAGAGGGCTGAGAGGTTTCTCCCAAACAGCACTGGTGGAAAATCTCCCCATTTTTTTTCCCCATGTCCCCCATTTCTGGAGCTTAGTTTCAAGTTAGGGATCAAACCAAGCCTTAGTACCGACCTCACTGTAGATTTATGTGAGAGTACAGTGAGAAGATCTGTACTAAGTGGCAAGTAGAGACAAGATCCTTGAGGGTATGCAGGCTAACACTGAAGAGGGCGTGGGAAGCTGGCTGCCGCCCCCTAGCTGGAGTGGAGGATTGTGTGCAGGGGTAGCTAGAGGAAGAGGAAGGTTATCCCCATCCTCCTCCGATGTCACTAGCGATATCGAAGAATCACTGGAACTGATGAAGAGAAGGAACGAAAAAAAGTAACAGTAAGAGAGAAGTCCTGCAGACTTTGTAAATGTATACTCTGTTCATGCATTTATTATAATCCTTACTGATGATAATCAGCAGGAGAGCAACAACCACCAGTGCAATAATCATCTTCATCTGAGAGAGAAACAACACATTAGACAGAACACAGGACGGTGAACGTCTCCTGTGGAGGACCAAAACGTGCCACAGTCATAAATACGTGCAACAATAAGCCATTAAATGTAATAACACTAAAAGTTAATGTAGGCATTCATTAATTTGTAAAACACTACACTGATTAGTTCCTGTATTTAACTCCAGAACTTAAAAGTTTTGCTAATCAAGCTGATTTTGCTAGATTACCTCCTCATTTGCATAATGAGCAGAAATGTTATTGCTGTTGCATTTCATGGCATTCAAATCTATATGTATTAATTAAGAGAAGGATGCCCCACCTTCATATCTCTCCACCACATCCTCCTGTGCAGCTGTTTGGCTCGGCTACTGAAGGCAGACGCATTGTCCGATAGGCTCTCTGCAACATCACATGACCACGGTACAGATGAGCGGATGACACGTGAGGAGGAAGTAAATTGAAGAGGACAAAAAAAAAAAAGGGACATCTGCTTCCTGGCAAAGTAAACAGTAAGCTGAATATTGTTTTCATTTTCAAGCTGGATAAGGTCACTCAACTGTTTTGGCTCCGCGTTGTGCATGTGTAGGAGTTATGTAAGACTTAGCTGTGATGGTGAAGTCACTCATCTAAACAGCTTTTTTCTTCTTCATTTTTTTAAATAAACTATTCGCATCAATTGTTGTACAAGTTTCCACATTAAGACACAATGGAGCAAAAACACATTTCCTCCGGCCCTTCTCCACACCACTCGCCCACACGGCTGATTTTCTGCTCCTTGGATACCGTTGTTAGCGTTATGTTTATGCATGATAACAGCTCCCTGGTGTGCATTGCTGTACTTATCTAAGCTTGTGTCCCTATTTCGAGTAGTTGTCTCTGCTGTTTCCATCTCCATGTTTACAACCTGTCACCACCACACAGAGCACTGCTCAGGCTTCCACAAAGACGCTTTTGGGATTTAACCCCAGACTACCTGCACATGGGTCAGAGGCCAAAGTGCTAGTGTCAATTACAGGATTGTAAATCTCGCTCAGAAATGCCGAAGGAAGCCTGAAGGGCGACAGGCACAGCGGAGGCACAATTAGACACAGGCATGTCCACATGCACAAAGACTCGCATCAAAGACGCACAAAGATGTGTTCCAGATGTGCGTCATTGTCTTGGTTGTCTGGTCAACACGATAGACCTAAACTGGTGTACGACATCTGTGTGTGACACCAAATAAAGAAAAAACGAGCGCAGTGCAGCAGCGTCTTTTCATTAGTGTCTAACAAAGAGACACATCAGCAGTAAGAGCACAAGACCTGTCAAACGCTTCAAGTTGGATACCTGGAAACAGTTACACAGGGATGCAAGGTATTTTTATCAGTGCATGTGTAAAGTCTATTTGCATGCCGCCGCTGCTACTGCACACCCGAGTCCTGCTGTTTGAATAACTTTGCATAAAGTTAACGCTACAAAACATATTTAATATTTTAAGGTTTACAGAAATTGTTCCACTTAATTTACTCGACACACCGACACGATGTAAAGGCAGGATTTCTTCAGTGCACAGTAACACTGTGCTGTTTGGCACTTGTGTATACATCTGTTAAAAACTATTCTAAATTAGTCTCACATTGGAATGAGAGCTCCTCACATGCTTGCATTACCATTAAAGTGGAGGGCATTGAACTTTAAGGTGGTTTGCATGCTGCGAATGTCCAAGGCTCATTAGTAAATGACTTTCTTCTAAATTTGATGCACATAGCAGAGAGCTTTCCTAAATACCCAAGTAACCCGAAATAAAATAAGTCTCCAGGGTCTTTCTGCAAACTAAATCTTAAAACAAAACAATAACAGTAATGGTATTTCCTGCCTTTCATGCTTGAGTTGTGCACACATGTCTGGGAAATATGCACACATGGTGCCTCGTGTGTCTCACCTGACTTGTCCTGCAGGTCATCGAGGCGCTCGCCCCTCTCTATCACCTTGGAGATGTTCTCCTGCATCACGTCGATCACCTCATCGACCTGCGACTGCACCCTGAGGACACAGGATCACAACGGTAGGACCGGTCTTATTTTGGTACAGCACAAAGATTCTCCATGTCTGGCCTTGTCCAGCTGGCAGACAATAAAAAGCCTGAGAGACGTCCTTCAGCCTCAGTGTGACCTGTCTGCACCTGTTAGGTATCTGCAGCATTAAGTTCAAATCCTTTATTTATACTACTCATAGCTGAGAATGGCATGAGTAGTTCAGATTACCCTTAGGTCACCCTTATCTTAGAGTAATACCACTTGGAGGCCTGCACGGTTAACAAGCGGGAAGAAGTTGGCAAAGAAACTCAGGAGGGAGGAAAACCAACGATATAAAAGTGTGGAATTTCTCTCTATAACAACTGTCTGCTCTCAGTCACAATCAAACTGATTGTTTGAAACAAAAGCTCTGCAGTAAATTATCAATCTTGGCTATCAGCTTGATTGCATGCTGGAGGTGGTATACAGCCACAAGCCAGAGCAAAACAAACAATTATGAAGACGTAAAAGAAGTATGAGCTGCCGCCATGACACATAAACAACCACCGTGACCACAGCGGCTAAGGCTCAAGAGCCCCGTGAATTTAACATTTGTCAAATGTGCAGCTATGGCATCCAGTTTCATACGCTCACAACAATAACAAACTATAAAGTATGAATGGAGTGTGGAGAAACACGTCAGGGTGCCAGACGGTCTCAACAATGACCTCCTCTGTTCGCTGTTAGTCTGCAGCGGGACTGAGACATCCTGAGAAGGTTACACAATAACCTGCACACGACGGGCTCTCTTACACAATCTGGTAATAACCAGCAGCTTTTGGTAAACATTACGAACCATAGTTACATAACACCAGTACCAAAAGCAGTCATGGAAATACTACTCTGACCTCTGATTATTTTGTTGGAATGAGGTATGTGTTTGTACTTACTGCTTGATTTTGTCATTCTGAGGTCCAAACCTGGGTCCTGTTGGCCCTCTCCTAAAAAACAGGCATGGATGAAGTCAAATGTACAGACTACATGCATGAATTGTGCTAATGAGTTCGTGTACTATACTCTAACAATCAGTATTAGTGATATTACTCCTACAGACTGTCTCAGTTTGGTGGTTATTTGTTTTCTCTATGCTTTAAAACATGGTCAGTATATGTCAGACAAACATAACACATTTACTTTTAAGAAGCGTGAGATAAAGAACAATAGAATTATTAGAAATACTATTATTATTACAAATATTATTAAAATGCAGCTTAATTTTAAATATCTAATGTATTATTATTCAATTAATTAACAAATACTCACAGAAAGAAGTCTTCCTCCTCATCAGAGTCCTCCTCCAACAAATTCCTCTGTAAAAGAGAAAAAGGTCAGAGGTCACAGAAGTTGGGACTGTTGGCTGCCTGATATCTACTTTGGATAAGGAGGGACTCAGCCTGTAGTGACGACTCCATCCACAGCACTAGTCCATTACCACACAACACATATTACTCGTGTTAAAGCCTGAGCTGACTGCTGAGGGGTAGTCCTGGTGACAAGGATGCACTTTATCCTCCAAGAGGCCACAACGCTGCTTTAGGGATCAATGACAGCCTTAACTTACTATCCTTCGAAGGTCAATGCAGTGACTACAACATTAGCCCAGTACATCGATCAGCCAACACATTAAAACCACTAACACGCGGTCTAAATACAGTCAAACTGGTCAGCTTGTTAAAATGCAGTTGTTTGCTAGGAAACCTTGGGTCCTGGCTGTTATTCATCGTGTTACTTTCACACCTTAACACCCTGACGCCAAAAAAGCTCAACCCCATAGCAGCCCCATGCAGGACATTAACCCCCAGCACAAAATCACTCAGGAACAGCTCAAGAAATACAACAACAAGTCTGACTAATGCCGGCTCTGCCCGCCATAAATCAAGTCCCACAGGATACAACCTACACAGGCTACAACCAGTCACAGTTACAAAGGGCTCCAATATCAGGCTGTAGCATGATGACTGAACAGCAGAACAAAAGCTGAATCTTTGCTGGCCAAAGCCCAAGAAAAACTCCTTCATCTGTTCTAAGAAGAGGTTGTTAGTGCAGCTCCAAAATAAGGACATCGCTAAGATTCTGTGTAATAACTGGAGGAGCACATAATCAGTGTACTAATAAGTTGTGTTCTAACACACAGCCTACCTACACACAGCTATGTGACTACTAATAGAGACACCTGATGTGTTTCTTGTCTTTTTTCCAAGACAGGCTTTTAATCTGTTGGTCTCAATACAAAGCCAAGCTTGTGTTGTATGACTGACTGAATTCAGGCAGACTTTTCCCCAGATTTTGTTTTCCAGACTGGTGCAGACTGGGTGCCTTGTTATTACTGAGCAGTCGTCACAGTGTGCAGCAATAAAAGTTCATGTCTGTTGATCTAAGAATGTTGTGTGTGAGGGCAGACACTATATTACACAAGCCACTGGAGAGAAATGATTTCAGAGCAGGACGATCAGTATGCTACATCACTACCCTCACCTGTGGTCACACTCTTTGGATAGTGACTAAAAGAATGGCGTAAGCTTTGTCTAAAGGGTGGCTGGCCTCTCCCTTATAGATAGGGTGAAGAGTGCAGTCATTCAAGAGGGGCTCAGAGTTGAGACGCTACTCTTCCACATCAAAAGGAGCCAGTTGAAGTGGTTGGGATGCCTCCTGTGTGAGACTTTCCAGGCAGGTCCTGCCAGAAGGAGGCCATAGGGTAGGCCCAGGACACACTGAAGAGATTATATCGCTCAGATAGCCAGGGAATACCTTAGTGTTCCCCTGGAGGACTGGGATAGGGAGCGGGAGGTTTGGGTGTCTCTGCTTAGGCAGCTACCCCAGCAAACCAGCACCGGATAGGTGGAAGAAAATGGATGGACAGTCAGTATGGTGAGAATCCAACATAAAACCGTACAGATCAGAGAAAAAAGAAAAGGATGGGACAACCTGTCTGGCATCTTACGGTGAATTACGCCACAAAATCACTGCAGTGATGACAAGTCTGAACGACTGCTGGCTTTAATCAGGGCAAAAGGCACCCTGGTGTAAACTGCTAATTATAAAGAATAAGTGAGGACAGCTTCATTAAATTCTCACAGGAGACAAGGACGAGTCTGTTTCTTATTTGACTGAAGGCCCCAAAAGTGTGACATTTTTACGAGAAAGATCAATTACCTTTGGATTTCGTTTTCTTAGCAGTAATGAAGTAATTAATGCATTTACCTTCTGACAACTGTGACACCTATGGATGCACTGTAGCGTCACTTCTACCAGTCAGTGTCCAAATATAATTTATTCTCCTGTAAATAAAAAGGCGTCTGCAAAAAATCTGTGGGAATGGTGGCCATATGATCATAAAATACTTTATAAGTTAAGGCACTAACGATCTCCGTCTGCACAAACTTCGTTCCTTCTTTCCATTCGAGACAGCAGACATGAAGGAAACTGTTTGCAATTATTGTAAGACAGCAGGCCGGGCACTGAAGGAAAGGCAGGGGAGGTTATTTTGTTATGCAAGTCTCCCGGTAAGCCTTTCTTTGATCTCAGCTCAACACAACAGCAAACAGGAGGAAAGACAGGAATGAACACAATAAAGAATAAGAGGGAGGACAGGGGAGGTTGAGGTGCGTGGGACGAGATGATCAACCTGATGAGGACCAGACATTTGGCCATAGCTGTTTCTAAAGCTTCACCCCTTTAAAAAAAAGTCACTTTGTTTCTCTCCCCTTATTTTTGTTGTTTATTATGACTAATCTGACAAATTAACTTGGAAAAATCTACATGTGATACAGAGCTTTTTTTTCTGGCTCAGGATGGGCTCAATCAGCTAATCCACAGTAGAAGTAATGTGTTACCTTATGAGATGGAAATCAACTCATTTTAATGTTAGATTGAACCGTTGTCAGCCAACATGTCTGGTACCCTCTTGCCCAACATCTGAAGGAACAGGCTCCATCTCTCTCCAACCATGAATCGTGTAAAATATACTACATGTCCTACTTTACTTCCCTAACTATTTGTGTCTCACCCTCTCGCTGCGAATTGATCCCGTGACCTCATCATCGTTGAGGTGTCGTTTAAACTTCGGTGGCATGTTGTCTTCAGGCTGCTCCTCCCGGTCTGGCTCCCTCTGTGGAGCAGGAGAAGAAAAGTCATCAATGAAGCTTTACCGCACTGTGGGAGAACTTAAAACACAGTTAGACACCTGGATCGAGAAGATTCCAGTGTTGGTAAGAGGAAAGGAGTTACAGACATAACCACATACAGAGTTTACAAACACACTGAGAATCTAAACATTATAAACAACCAAATATGAATTCACAGTCCAGCAGTACAACTCTATTTGTTTAGCCATTTTATTTTACCGTTCACTACACTATTCCTGTTCTGGATATACTGAGCCACTTTAATGTAACACATCTGTATTCTCTTTTATTCATCTGAGCCAGTTTACTTTGCATAGCCTGTTTACTGTATCAGGTTTAGGACTCTCAAGGGTGTAGCTCAAGGTAACTGATTTTTGCAGTCCCCAAAGTAATTGGACGTGATGTTGGATCTGATATTGAGTTTCCAGCTTCTCATATACAAGACACATAATATTCTTTCAAACGGTCCAAAAACAGATATCTTATGAAGCCGTTTTAAACCAAATCCTTCTGGTGGAGCAGGTGTTGGGTCTCACTAGATATGAAAGGAAATGTCATCATTGCTCACCATGTAACACGGAAATGGAAAACATGCTGTTCTTCCAATTATGCACCCTGGAGTCTGTGTTTGGGTGTTTCATGCTCCAAAGAGCGAGACAAAATACACACAGATGCCTCATTAAAGGGCCTCTGTGACACTGAACTAAACAACATGTGACCCTCAGTGGTAATATAATCACAAACACACACACAGAGCCTGTGTTAAAACAACAATACAACTTATACCATTGAATCCAGCTAGTTCTGACACAGTGGCTTTCTCAGATTCCTTTTCTGGCACTGCAGCTGGAAAACTGGGCCTTTCAGCGGTCAGGAGAGGAGAAGAGCTTTCCAGTAAACAGAGGAGAGAAGAGAGGCAGGGGACAGATCTGAAGCAGGAATAAGTGTGACGAGAAAGAAGCCAGAGTCACATCTATGTAACATGTTAAGGCTCCAGCAGGAAAGCAGGAAGACGTCTATTTCAAGAGTCAATTTTAAAGGTAAAAAACAAACAAACACAGAAAGAAAAGCAGTGATTTGTTACATAAAGGAAAGGTTTGGTTTCAAATTGGAACAAAAGATCTGTGGAAATTGCTTAATGCTGGCTGTTGATTATTAATGACCCTAATCAATTCATTGATTGCAACTTTAAGCAAACAGACGGAGAATGGAAAAATCAATCCCACAATCAATTTCGATCAAGGCAGGAATAGCAGATGAGTAAAGCTTGGCTATCTACGGCCGATTTTCCCCCCCCCTTTTTTTTCTCCATTAAGAGTAAAGTAATAGCTTTAAGGATCCCTCAGTTTAGCAAAAGAGTAAAACTGAATCAACTAGCTCCCAATGTCATAAGCTAATTAACGTTATATCACAGCCGTTAACAACTTTAGCAGGTCGAGCTGTTTGACAGCCTAAATCTTAGCAAATAATATTCCTGACAAAAACATTAACAATAAAGTTTCAACTCCACAATACGAAAACCAATTTAAAAGCTACTATAGCTTAGTTACATTCTTCTTTATTATTTTACCCGTATCAGACAGGCCGCTTAGCTACCAAGCTAAGCTAAGGATGCTAACGCGGCTACCTGCCGTTTTCCACAGGATCCGCCGCTCGAAGCCGGTAAACTCCTCCACACAGAAACTCAGAGATTAACACGAAGGTTTAATGCGACTTTGCGGATCTGTTTGATTCATCTCAGAGGCTATCAAGGACCATGAAACACGATGATCATTGTGGATGCCAGCTCTCCTCTTCCTATCTTTGGTCGGTCTGAATCAGCTGACCAGGAAATCAACACAAACAGTTGGAGGAGGAGAGAATGCTGCAGATGTTTGACGGCCTGCGGAAATGCAGAAAATAATAATAATAATAATAATAATAATAATAATAATACCGGTAAACCAATTTTCAGTGTATTAAGTAGCCTGCTTTGACTTTTATCACAGGCCTGCGTGTTTTTACACTTTTATGAGGTTTTCATTGTTTACTAAAATGTATTTTTCTATAAATAAGGTTATTTCTACATATGTATTTTTTAATCAAATGGGATCAAAATCATATATTTTTGGAAAAAAAATAAAAATCTGTAGATTTATAATTTTTAAGTTTATTCTGCAAAACCGTTTTTGTCGAGGTCTGCCACACCTGTAGGTGGCAGCAGCGTGTTCGTTACAGTGGCAACAGAACCGCACACGCAACAAGAAGAAGATGAAGTTTTCACCGGAACCACATTGAGCGTGCAGCGGGAGGTGAGTTAGTGAGCTGCGGTTGTGTGTTTACAAACTTCTTTATTCCTTTTTATTTATTTATTTTAAGTAGGTGGTGTTGATGTGTGTGGGGACGGTGTCACATGTGCTGTTTCTTTCTGTTTACAGGCTTCACAGAGAAATGCAGAGTGCAGCAGGCAGCGCTAACGAGGCTCATCCTCTGTTTGGAGGAGCCCTGTCAGCTGTGATCCCTCACAGCGCCACAGACATCAGCGAGCTGAGGGAAATCCCGGACAACCAGGAGGTGTTTGCCCACGCCCACACAGACCAGAGCCTGATCGTCGAGCTGGTGGAGTACCAGGGGCAGGTGGCAGACCAGGATGCAGCCAGGTACCACTTTGAGGACATCGCGGGAAGTAACAAAGCTCTGGAGCCAGGGGCTTTTGAAGTGACCAGTGCTGTGGCTCTGCCCAAATCTGAGCTGTCCTTGTCAGAGTGCAGCACTGCGTGGATGCTGACTGGGACACAGTGCGTCTCTAAGTTCAATGAAGAAGCAAGGAATTTAGTGACCCTCCACTTGGGCCTGTTCCGTCTGCCGCAGTTCTCCACAGATGTCCTCATAACATTTAATGACCCGCAGAGTATCAGACCTGAGAGCAGCAGTGCGTGTGCAGCAGGAACACACCAGCAGGCCTGGATGCTGCAGGACTTCCAGCGCCTCTTACACACTCTGACTCTGCATAACCCTGGGCTCTTCGGGTAGAGCAAGTGCACTTTAGTGATGTGCTGTCTCTCTCTCTAACTGTGGGACATTGACAACATTTTTAAAAAGCAGACAGGTTATAGATTATATTTTTATGTTTTATTTTAAAGCCACCTTTCCCACCGTACCATAATGCGGTTACTATCTTTTAAAAAACCGCTATGTGGGGGGGGAGGGGTCATTTGTGCTTTGTAAAATAACCTAAAAGTAAATATTTTTTTTTAAATCTCAACACTTTAGTAGTTAATTACATATTTTAAGAACATTTTGTGCATGGCATCAATGCTATGGTCTGTTTTAGGTCTGAGATATACTCAGTTTCAGAGCGCGGCAGTCATGCTTCTTCCCTGAAACACAGGAAGTCCCTGTTATGCTTTGTTCTATTTAAAAAACTAAACTAAATATGACGAGAAGAAGGCTCTCAGTATTTAATGAATTTCCATGTTTAGTTTTATTTAAACTTCAAATGCTTGCTGTGTACCATGTAACTATATTCTGTAGTAAATCTCACATATTGAATTGATATGAACTAATTATCGTTCATTGAAAGACATTTTGTTTCCACGTAAAGGTACAGTTGGGTCTTGAAATGTTAACAAGGTGTGAAGATTCCCATAATTTTGCCAAAGCTATTAAAGTGCAGATTTTCAACTGTGCTGGAACAAAACTATTTTATTAACTGTTAAAAAAAAAAAATTAATGACTTTATTATATGTCCATGTCTGGGACTACTTGTTTCATTCTCTGTATTTTACTCCAAAACACTGCTGTTGTACTTAAGCATGTTTTATGCAGACCTGTTTAATTTATTTTTTATTTAACTTTTATTTATACAGGTAGTCCTATTGAGACTCAATGTCTCATTTACAAGAGAGACCTGTTCCAGACAAACATATTAAAATTACAACAATAAGACACAAGTAAATTGCAAATGACAAACGAAGAGAAATACCTTAGTATGATGTATAAATCACAATCTTCCCCTTAGGACTACTCGATTTTATGTTTTTAACACCCAACCTCTGATACGCTCTTTATACTGGCTGTTCTTTCAGTACAGTGGTGATAAAAGTAGTTCCTAAAGTCAGTGTGCATGTCAGAAGGTTATGGCTGAAATTTGATCCCAACGTCCCTCTGGAGACGTTAAATACAGGCAAAATCCATGGAGTCCTCTGTGGAGACACAGAGGGCTCCATGGTTTCGTTATAAACAGTGAAAATGGAGAAGACCCCGTCCCAGCAGGAATATGTATTAGGTCAACTGTTTCCATCATGCACACCAGTGGCCTCATGGTGGACTAATTCATTAGTCTGAACCCTGAAATCCTCTGGAGACACTTCATTCAAGAGTGAGTTTGGTCAAAGCAAATTTATAGAGTGGAAAATGGCCTCGATTAAGTGTCCCTTTGAAGTCCGATTTTTTTAGATTTCAGCATTGTAAGTCATATGCTGTATAATCAAAGTCTTTTCCAGGTACACGTGTTATTGTTTGAAGAAGAAATGATTGTTTTAAACTTGAATCTGGTGTTAAATAAAACTCAACACAGCAGGAGAACTCAGGTAAGTCATGCATAACAAATAAAAATGAAGTCAAGTCTGTCAAACCCGCCTCCTCTGGCACAATCGGGACTGATTAAGAATCTCATAAAGTCGGGCGTCCTTTCCTCTCAGTGATCCCTGAGCAGCACATTCCTTCATTGACCAAAGCATACTCGCTATTACAACAGCAAGTTTCCTTGTGTTGCTTCTGTTTGTAATAAAGTATAAAAACATCCTGTGTTTTCCCGTGAGGGCTTTCGGGAAGGGTGTTTGACTTGCAGGTCATGTCAGGAGCCACTTTTCCAGCTACCATGAACTTTCAGTGCCTGGAAAAAAAGCCTATTACTTACTGGCTCCTGGACGAGTTCTTTAGTCTGCAGGTTTTTGGCGTGTAATGCTTGTCGTATGCACATGAGTGAGAGTCAGTTTCAAAACAAAAGAACGCTTGTCTGTTTCTGCCATGGTAAAGGAAATTGAAATATAAGAAATATAGTCACATTTTTCCAATTCCTCAAATCAGGAATTGTGTCCAAAAACTTCAGACCTGAAGGGCCATTTAAGAAAATTTAGAAACTCTGATGTTGTTAAACTCTATAGTTTGGTGGTACCAAGAGTAGACCTCTTTTTCTTGCAGACAGATTTTTTAAAAAAGTGCTGCAGACGCTCTTTAGTACAAAAACAAAAGGCAAGAAAAAATGAGCTGCAAGTAGTACCAAAGTAAGTAAAGTGGAGTGAATGAAATGTAGTGTGAGATTTGTGTCCCGGGGACCACTTAACACATTATCAGCCAAAAGCTGTGGACATACTGTATGTATCATATTAAAAACATGAATGTTGTTACTGTTAGCAGGCTTGGATAGCGTATTGAAATTTAGGTATCATGCCCTTATGATACCTTTGAAACGACGCAACATTCACACAGGCAGTGGTGCTTCGATTAATGCTTCAGCACTTACAGTTCTTGTTTTGTCTTTTACCTCTGGTAACCTGAAGTCTGGCAGGCAGACTTTGTTTTCTGGGAAAAACTGGTAAAGTGTCCCTGACGAGAACAAAACAGCTCCCGTGTTCTTTTTTCTTGCAGTGCTGCAGAGTCCGGGGAAACCGGGTGGGCCTGTGTTTGCACTCTTACTTCTGCAACTGTCACTTTTACTGATTATCACTGTAATTAACTAGATGGGAAACTTTACAGTGTACAGCTCTTCATGCAGGAAAGATAAGTGAGAACAATACACAAGTGTAACAAACACGACATTTAGTGTGTTGATTAAAGTGATTAAACATTTGGTAACAGTAGGCGCAGCACTGTCACGTGCTTCTGCTGTGGAAGCATGCGTCACTGATTCAGTAGATGTGGAAGATGTTAGTCACAGGTGTATGCATAGTTCCTGCTTGGAGGCTGTCAGCTCATGGGTCATTTATAACCCAAGATTCCCTGTTATCACTGTGGTGTTTGTACTGAACACCCCGTGCTCCCCTTCGGGGACCCTCCCCTCTCTGGACTGCAGCCCTGTGCCTCCCTCCCCATATCCAGGAGCCAGTCTCAGCCACAGAGGAGTCTGCTGCTCTCATCAGGACCCTGGAGCTCCAGTTTTTTATGAATTATGCTCTTCCTCAGTCTCTTTGTCAGTCTTTGGAAGCAAAAACTCAAAAGGTTCTCTCAGAGAATCCAAAAGGTTATATTTAAAGAGAAATGTTCACAGAGAATAATTTAGACGGGTGCATTTGTTCAAAAACATTTATTGAAAAATAAGAGAAAACCGATATTACACAGCACTGTGCCTGCTGAAGAGACTACGGGTACGCATCACAAACGTTTTATCTTTATATTTTTCTGCGCTAACAAACAGTGTCTTAGTAAGAAATATTTTCTCCCCTTATATATTTGATGCATAAGTTATCTTATCTTATGTGTAAGGAGCAAAAGTTATCTTTAGTCTTCCTCCTTTTTCTTCTTGGTCTGCGGTGAGGTGTCGTTGGTTTGAGAGAAATACTCAGACATGGCAGCAAGCGACCGGTACCGGTGGGAGATTGAATTTTTGACTTCTTTGGGCAGTTCAGCATAGCTGCGGATATGTGAAAAGAAATGAGCTGTGAAAATGAGTATTTGATACAAATGTGAAATAATAACAGTAATGCTTTATCCCAAGTGCACTGCATGAAGCAATAAGGATTAGGTATGGTTGACAACACAGAGGCAGTGTGTTAACCTCTGGCTCCCCTCGTTGGTAGAAAGGGGGAAATGCAAAAGGTTTTGCTTACGTTTTGTCATATCCATCTGGCTGGAAACAGGGATCCCAGCCAAAGTCTCGAGGTCCCCTGGGTTCTACAATGCACCCCTGAAAATACCGCAGGAGTCAACTCAAAACACACACACAAAAGCACAAACACCGGGACAGATTTACAGAGACAGACTGACCTCTGTTTTCCCTCTGAAGAGCTGAATGGGTTCATCTTTCCCAGCAGAGAATGCAAAAGTGCAGAGAGCCCATGCAGATTTATCCTCAAATCCAGCTAGAAGTTTGTACAAGCCTAAAACATATATTTTTAAAAAGCTTAAAAGTCAGCACCAGGTTTTCTAAAGAAGCTCTGCACAATCCCAGAATGTTGATTCAGTTTATGTGACGTGACCGACAGCTGACAGCAAGTTTATGAACAGATTTTAAAATGTAACTATTAAGGTACTTCCATAAGAATTAGCCACGTGATCAGTTGATGACAGTTGGTATGCAAATATGAATGGTCATGAGTACTACTGCCACTCAAACCTTCATTTGTTCCTTGTTCATCAAAAGATTGGCCACTGGCTTGTAGGTGTAGACTGCAGAGTTCTGACCTATCCAGGTAACACTTCTGTGCCACCAAGCAGTTGTTTGGTTTCTCTGAAGACAATTCTAATAGGCATATGTGGTCATTTGGCTCACTGTTAAGCAATGATGGTGATCTTTATGCGACCGTACCGTCTATACGGTTGAGGAGCTTGCAGAGAAGTCATCGGGATTAGGGATGAAAGGTGTCCAAATGAACTGAATCAACTTTCTGGGATTTCCTACCTGGATTATCAAGCGTGCATCAAGCACTGCTTAAGTTTGTTTAAACATCACATTCTGGATAGCACTTATTTCATAACTTACCTTCTGGTTTGAGGTTTTCCAGGAACCATTTGCTACAAAAACAAATATTGGGTTTTAGACTGATGCTCACTATCAGTATGTAAGATGATATCATTGAATACATACTTTAGTTACTTTACTTACATGTAAGGGCCAGGTAATCCCCCCAAAGCTCTAAAACACAG
>VURO01022356.1:0-23551 GCA_015108175.1 Pelvicachromis taeniatus
CTGATCCAGCCCTAACTATATGCTTTAGCAAAAAGGAAAGTTTTAAGCCTAATCTTAAAAGTAGAGATAGTGTCTGTCTCCTGAATCCAAACTGGAAGCTGGTTCCATAGAAGAGGGGCCTGAAAACTGAAGGCTCTCCCTCCCATTCTACTTTTAAATACTCTAAGAACAACAAGTAAGCCAGCAGTGTGAGAGCAAAGTGCTCTAATGGGGTGATATGGTACTACAAGGTCATTAAGATAAGATGGGGCCTGATTGTTTAAGACCTTGTATGTGAGGAGCAGGATTTTGAATTCAATTCTGGATTTAACAGGGAGCCAATGAAGGGAAGCCAATATAGGAGAAATATGCTCTCTCTTTCCAGTCCCTGTCAGCGATGAAGAAGGTGCATAAGAGCAGACCACAGCAACCTCCCTGAACAAGGTCCAGTAACCTTCGCAGGCTGACTAACCTGTGCACTGCCTGGACTGACTACAAGAAGGCCTATGACTCGATGCCCAAGACCTGGATCCTGGAATGCCTAGACCTGTACCCTAAGAGCCTTCATCAGGAATTCGGCGAACAACACTACAGGCCAACTTCAAGCCCATAGCACAAGTCACCATCAAGTGCAGGATCTACCAAGGAGATGCTTTGTCCCCACTGGCATCAAGGAAGCTCCTGACCATGCATGGAAGGTTTCACCCCGAGGCTGTATGCTAAGCGGAAGGAAAGCTGGACTGAAAAGACAGCACAGAGGCAATAATCCTGAGCACAAGATCCATAGAGGCTGGGGTCTATCACACCAGGCAAGACTCCAGGTGCAGACTGTGTAAAGATGCCCCTGAGACAATCCAGCGCATAACAGCAGGGTGCAAGATGCGAGCAGGCGGGGCATACAGTGGTAATCGAAGCACTAGGTGCGGTGACTCCCAAGCTAGTTGAGTGGATCCAGCAGATCCCAGGAACAACATCGGAGATATCTGTCCAGAAGTGCGCAATCCTAGGAATGGCTAAGATACTGCACAGGACCCTCAAGCTCCCATTCCTCTGGTAGAGGACCCAAGCTTGAAGGATAGACTGCCCGGAGGAACGAGAGGGGAAATTTATATCTATATAAGTATTGATATTTTATATTTTTATATTGCAACACTGCTTTAGTCCTATCCAAAATGAAATATGGGAAGAAATTATCATAAAGTTTTCCTTTGTTCTGGTTTTGTTTGGCCATTTTAGTTCTGTTAGTTTACTCCATTACTGTTGCACACTGTAGTTTTATTTTCAGCCTCTCTGTCAGAGGACAAAGTCTGATGTGTGGGTTATATAACAGTACTGAGGGAGTCTTGATCAAACATGGTCACCGTGTCTGCAGTATATAAAGAAAGAACATCACTTCCCCACCATCACCCACTACTTTATTTTTTCCTCAGTACATCATGTATAGATTTGAAATCTTATGGTGTTAATGTACTGTAAATACTGCTTGCCACTCAATCAAAATATGAAAGTCGTTAAAAGAAAGTTGTTGATTTGTTCAAAGCCGGAGTAAAACTGTAGACTCCATGCAAGACTCCTTTTTATGTATTCTAAAGATTTATTTATGAAATTGTGCATGTCATTGAAGATACTGTAATTTACTGTAACATGGAAGTACAAAACCTAGTATTATAAATACTAGTTTTAAACAGAATGCAAAAACCTATCATTCATATCTGTGTGAGTACAGTTTAGTTTCCATTCCAATCCATCCAAGCATGAATACTTGACACTTTCAGAGATAACCCTGATCATTTTGGTCACTAGTCATCCCACCCAGTATGGGATTCATTGTTTTAGAGAAGTGAGCCACTGCACTTCAAAATAATCAGTAACTACTAAAACTGTTTTAGCAGAATGCTGTGCACACACATACACACACACAAAGCCCTTGGACTGTATCCCTGAGGAAAAACTTGAGCCTCACTCCATCTTCTGTCTCCTGCTGGCTCAGTCCTCCCTGTGGGACAGTCACTTCTCTCTGGTGCAGTGGAGCTCATTTTCACACAAATAGTGTGATACTTCACTTTCCTAAAAATAATTTTCTTGTTGATTCACATGCATGTATATCGGTTAGAGGAACATGTACACTATTTCCATGAGTTCATACAGGTGGTAGAAGTGTGTTTGTAAATATCCAATGAGATTACTGTGCACACATTATGTTAGCTGCTGTTACAGACTGCTCTTCAGATATATATTCCTCTCTACTACATGGTCTTCGGGCAACACAAATATTATCTGACTAGTAGGGAATCCTCTGTCTCTCACAACACGAGTGTATATATGATTTCAGAGAACATAACACTGAATTACATTCATTTCCTACACAGTAACTCTACTTAGATATGGTACAAGTAAGAAATGTTCCAATAAGTAACAAGGTAAAAATAAATAGGTCTGCACAACATGAGCAAAAACTCTCCTCTTCCCTCCTCTCGCATGCATACACACACACACGCACACACACACACACACACACACACACACACACACACACACACACACACACACTATTATCATTCAGAGAGATTCCATCTGGTAGGGTGTCCCCACATTTTACGCCCCACTTTCTCTAGCAGTCACCTTTCCAATTACAAGATTTGAAGTAGTTTATGCTCATTGTTTACACTACACATACAGTACACACACATTAGTTAATTAAGCAATTGCATTCACCTAAGAGTTTACAGAACACTGCCAACACTATCAGTTTGGCAACCTGTGGAAACTACTCTCACAGAAATCTCAAAGCCACTACTTTTAGGGAAAAAATGCTTCCTGTATTGATTTATCCCTCCTGCAGACCAACAACCCACAGGAGGCGCTGTAGAGGTCAGGTCCATTGTGTGTCAGGTAGCAGTCCAGTGTATTTTGTTCCAGTCTGGAATCGTCCTTGGTAAGAGATGACAGGCAGTGGTGAGTATTCTTAAATCTCCTCAGTTGCAGGCTGCATATGGCTGTGTTTTGAGGTTTTGGTCAGTGGACAATAGGGTTGTTTCCATGCGCCTTCGGGTTGGGGAACGGGTCCTTATAGTTTTTTGTGCTTATACGCCAAATGACAGCTTTCTAGGAGTCCCTGGGTGGGGTGCTAGAGGGTAATCCATCTGGTGACTCCTTTGTCCTACTCATAAGGCTCATAGGAACAATGACAGCAATACATGAAGGGGACATACTTGGGAGGAGCCTAATCTGGTGTTCTCTCATTGGACTTATATGAGAGACCAAATAACAGTTTGGACACTGGAGGTGAAGAGAGCCATCAAGCTGAAGGAGCCCTATCAGAGATGGTTAACCTGTGGGTCTTCCTAAGCAGCTGATGGGTACTGGTAGACAACATGGAATGTCGCCCAGTAGCTCAAGCAAAAAGTCAGGTGTGGGATGAGTTATGTGAGGCCATGGAAAAAGACTTTCAGTCTACCTCAATGAGATTCTGGCAAATTGTCATGTAATTGTTGATGAGAAAGTAGTGCTCTGACACATTATTTAAAGTGGGGGTGTAATGTTGCTAACTTCAACTGAGAACCCACCCATCACTGAAAGCTCAGTTAAACAACTAGTGAGCTTGTTTGTTCAGGTAAACAGCTCCTTTGCGGCCAGGCCCCTGGGGTGGATGAGATTCGCACTGAGTTCCTAAAGGTTGGATGTTTTAGGAGTGTCCTGGCTGACACGCCACTACAGTTTTGCACAGAGATTACAGATTGTTTTTGCCAACTGTACTTTTCACTATATGCAAAAATTATCAGACCTGATAATATCTAGAAAATACATAAATGCAATGGATAGGTTCAGTCACATGCTGCTTAAAATATAAACATTGTAATAAACTGATTAATTATTTTGTGTCAGAATTGTTGGAGTTGTCAATGTGAATGTTGAAATCACCTGAAAAATATACGATCAAGCTTTGAAAGTTTTGAAAAAAAAATTTCTGCAATTTCTTCCAGAAAACTTTGCCTCCGTTTAACAGGATGGTATATGGTAAAGATTAATATAGCATCAAATATAGAATTAATTATAAAACTCGGATAAGTATCAAATGACACAAATTTACAATTGAACATGTTTTAATAGACCACAGCAATCCTACCACCCTTCCTGTTTGCAAAAGTGCAATATTCAGAACAATAAATGATCATGTTTTGCTGTGTGGCAGGCAGGATGCAGGACCCAAACGCACGACTCACACACGCAAAAGTTAACCAAAAGCAGCAGCTTTATTGCTTGAGGTCACTACTACCAGAGGTCAATCCAATGGATCAATACGGCAAGGCCGTAAGATTACCAATCTATCATGGGGCTAACACAGAGAGACAAAACTATTTGCACTCACATTCACACCCACTGGCAATATAGCATCACCCTATGCATGTCTTTGTACTGTGGAAGAACCCACAGTACTCTGAGAGAACACAGACATGGGAAGATCATGCAAACTCCACAGAAAAAAGACCCCAGCTTGGATATTAGATCCACTTTAAAGAATGCTTCACTAATGAACAAAAACACCAACACTTTTAATGACTGAAGTGTTCAAGATATCCTCAACAACCCGCCTCAGTATGGCTGTCATCAGACAGAAGTGGGCTTCACTGACTCATCGACTTGTATTGGACTCCTATCCCAAAGTTTTAACAGCCTCCTCCAGTAAACAGATGTGGATACCAGCAGAGGTAAACAGCAGACAGACTAAACTCACTACAGATAAAGAGCACCTACACCTGTTTGTCCTACGTGGCTGCTGAACTGGGAGGGGTAAGAAGACAGAAATTAGTTGACTGCAATCTACTGGTATCTAGAGGTGAGATTTTACATGCTGTACCTTTAAATACCACAACATCTGAGGGTCAAGCGTATTACTCAGTAAAGATTACTGAATAAAGTAGGATACTAGGAGAATCCCCTGAAATATGAGAAAAATCCACAAAAAACAATGCTGGAAACTATCTTCTATAATTCTTATGAATATTATTATGACCATTATTATTGGTGTTGCAACTTTTTATTACTTTTAACTCAACTCAGCTTTATTTAAAGAGCTGTATGCACACGTACAGCTGAAAGTACATGATTGAGCAAAACATTAAGCTCTACAAATCCTATTGTTAAGCCTGGATTATACTCTATTGCAGACATAGGCACAGACAGCTGGAGAGTCGATGGCCAAACTACTTGTCTGCTTGAAGTCGGGGGGAGTTGGTGCGCTGTAATGTAAATTCCCCACAGACAAGTCAGTGCAGTCAAAAAACAGACTCTCACACTCACTGTCTGATGATGAAATTTACATCATTCATACTCAAGTGAATTATGTTCCCCAGTTCAGTCTAAAAACTGAACTGGGACTTTCCCTCTCACTTCTGCGACAATTCCGTCTGAGAAGGGAATAAGAGCCGTTCTCTTTTAAATGCCGGGCTGGCCGAATAATTTTTTGAATAAACGGTGGGGCTACTAATGGAAGATATACGGTAACTAACAAGTCAACACAGAGTTCTTTATTTGGAGCTCAGTTCTACAAGACTGATAAGTTACTGAAAAAGTGCTTAGAGTGCTTCACTGAGCTGAAATGTAAACTATATCGTAGTCATTGTTAAACTTCATGTCCGCCTCCTCTGATGACCCGTTTGCTGCTGCCTGCCGCTGAAAGGCAGGGATAGACTTCGGAGACACATTTATCGCAGCATATATTTTCTGGATACACTGTGCTTTTTCAGTGTCTCAATTCTAAACGTATTAGCACCATTGGCTATGAATTTCAGACGGTTCAGGCCTTAACTTAACCAAAAACTTATCAATGGTTCTTTTCATCTTTTCTCATCACTCACAGCTACAGCCACCTAGGCTACTAATCTCTCTCTTACGCTTGAAAGTCTCTCACCTGCACTTTCAAACGTACACATGTAGGCCTACAGAAACATCTTGACCACTGCCAATCAGAGAGGTCCCGCCCTTGACTATCTGTGATTGGTTTAGACCATGATGTGTGTTGACCACACGGAGACTTTCAGAGTTGCAGAGACTTTTTTTTTTTTTTTACTTGAATGGCTGGTCGCACCGGAGTGACGTAGGAATTTTTTTAGTCGCACCATTGAGAAATTAGGTCGCATGTACGACCAAATTGGTCACACTTTAAAGCCTTGTTATTAGTATAGTAGTATTAGTATATGATTCATTATTATGTATTAGTATTAATATAGCCTTAATATACCCTCTGATGTACTCATTCCTGTCTATCCAGCTGTCTCCTAATCAACAGCTTCAGCTGCCTCCCGTCTTTTTTGTCAGTGCCACCATCTTCAAACCACACATTACAGATGTAGATGGTCTCACTACAACCTTACAAGCCTTCCCTTTCACTCTTTCTGCTATCCGTCTGTCAGAAATAACCTCTGAAACTCATCTTCAAAACCTCCACCCTGCCTGCACTCTTTTCTTCACCTCTGTTGTGCACTGTTTGTTGTTTTACCCCAGGTGTTTAAACTCGTCCCCAGCATCTCCACTGTCACACGTCTTCCTCTCATTCATACACATAATAAATTATGTCTTGCTTCTACTGACTTACATCCCTGTTCTCTCCAGAGCATGCCTCCACCTTTCCAGACTCTCCTCCACCTGCCCCCTTCTCTCAATATACTGTAGATCAGTGTCATCTGCGAACATCGTAGTCTACAGAGACTCCTGCCTGACATCATCTGTCAGCCTATCCATCAGCACTGTAAACAAGAAGGGGCTCAGAGCAGACCCCTGATGTAATTCCACCCCCACCTTGAACTCACTCCTACCACACATCTCACCACTGTCTCTCTGTCCTCATACATGTCCTGCACCACCCTCACATACTTCTCTGCCAGTCTTGACATCCTCATGCAGTACCCGAGTTCCTCTCTTGGCACTCTATCAACTGCTTTCTCTACATCCACAACATCGCAGTGAAACTCGTTCTGACCTTTTCTGTACTTCTCCATCGACACTTTCAAAGCAAACATCACATGTGTAGTGCATTTAGCCACACTGCTGCTCATTGGTCAAATGGTTTCTTTTTGAATGTCATAATATTTGATGAAGATAAGAAACCACAGGGGTCTAAAATGTACCTGTGTGCTATTTTTGGTTGGTCATCTCCTGGTTGGTCAGTAAACAAGCAAATTCAATGTACAGATGTATAAACATAAAAATAGATATATGTTTATGCTTAAGCATAAACATAAACAACTGTCAGAGGGACAGCTCAGGGTCCCTCTGACAGTAGATACGATTTGGATACGAAGTTAGACATACATGGTTGAGATGCAGACATATGCAGAGGAGGGACAGTGGAAATGCTGATCATAGGATGTTGAAGATGTAGCTGCCAGGCAGCTTCTGAGGAACACCTCAGAGGAAGTTCCTGGATGTAGTCAAAGAGTGAACAATGTGGTGTTACAGAGGAGGATGCTAGAGATAAGGTGATAGGGAAGAAGATGATCCACTTTGGTGATCCTTAAAGGGAGCAGCCAAAAATGTGGTTAAGCATGTGTTTTTTTCCCCCACAGTGTCAGTGCGTGTAGATTTTTTCCCACCTCAAAGCTGCATAAAGTCAACAAATGACAGCTCTTTAGATTGGAAGCACTTGTACTAAAGAACATTACCCAACATATTGGTCCGAGTGCTCAAGAATAAGGAACTGAATAGGTGAAGCTTTATTATTTCTTAAACAGCAGATCAAAATGGTTTTTGTTTTTGCTGAATGTAGGCGCAGAAGCCAGCAACAACAGGAATTTCTTTGAAATAACATCCCAGTGACTAACTAACTGAAAATAAACCGGGCTCTGTGGCTCATTAACTGTTAAAGTTTGAAAATGCGTTTTCAGTTTTCCAAATTTCCACAATAGATGGCAATCGTGCATGAACTCAGACAAACGTGACACATTAGAAGAAGAAGAAGAAACTTCATTTCTAAATTTACTGAGGACAATGAACATTGCACATTGTGTAGAAATAACAGACGATGAGTAACAAGCCATTCAGATAGAACATGTCACATCACATTTTAAGTGTCAAGCCACTCATTGTGTTCACACGACACATATCATCTAGGCAGCACACCAAAACCAAGAGCTCTACCAACTACCAACAGGAATTCTCACTGACACCATGAATCACTCACAGAGTAGTTTTGTTGGCTTTTAGTGTTATAAGAAAAGGATAAATCTACAGACAAACACTTGTAAACAAGGAAACCAGAAACAAAACTCATTCTGTTTCTTAAACATAACTGTCATGCTTCTGGTTCATTTCACCCAGCTCCTTGAGTTTATTGTGTTTTTATGATTTTTATGGTTTCTGAAAGTTATTACAGAAGTTTGTCCTTTTCATGAGTTTAATGGTAAATTCTGGTTCATGTTCTCTTGTCTGTTAGGTCCCTTTTGTGTCTTTGTCTCACTGTGTTGTCGTCCTCGCCCTTGGTGTGTCTTAGGTTAGGTGCACACATACACGGGTATTTTTGTAAACAGACATTTTCCGTTTTTAATTTTAAAAAAATCCCATTCACATGTAAACACAAAAAAAAGAAGTTAAACGCTATCAAGGACATACCAAAGCAACAGGTGACGACGTAACACTAACCGTGTAGAAATGTTGACCAATCAGGAAGTCTAGAAGCCTGGGAAAGAAAGCGTAAACAAAGATGGCGCATAGAAGCAGAAATGAGTCCTATGTGTGGACAGACAGTGAGGTGGAATTATTCATATTCAGATAGTAAGATTACCAGCAACAGGATTTTGTTTATATCTGCAATTGTCGAAATTCATCTCATGTAAACAATAACGTGGCGCACAGCGTGGCGTTAAAAAAGGCGCACACCTCTGATGTTGCATAACTAATTCTCTGTTTTCCTAGTGAACGCAAAACAGAGTTTTCAAAGTTTTTTAAAAACACCCTGGCGGGGTTTTTAAAAATCTAAATTTTTCAGTGAGCTATAACGCGATTTATGTGTGAAAGGCCCAAACTTTCAAAAATACCCGTGTACATGTGGACGTAGCCTTAGTTGTATCGTTATCCTTCATCTCCCTTTTCTGTTCCCATGTTCCCCTCCTCGTGTTTCATTCCGTGTTCCCCTTGTCTGTCATGTGCATTCATGTATGTCCTCTCTGTGTTAAATGTTTCGGTGATTTGTTACATCCTGTTTTATTTGGTAAATAGTTGTATTTGTTTACATATGTAACCTTTATCTCTCGTCAGACTTTGTCAGCTTGTCTGTTTGTAATACCCATGTTTGTTCCCTTGAGTGTTTCATGCTCCTGTTTGAAGAATTTGTATTTTGCCAATGTTGGATTTTGTTCCTGGACTTGGCATCCCACCTGTGAGTCCTCCATTTGGGTCCTTCTTCTTGACAAAAATACACTTGTTGATGAGACAGAAGAAGAATTATTTTAGCTGATAAGGGTGACTGTGCAACTTTTTAACTTTTAAATGCAACTGCTTAACAGTTTCTGTTTTAATATTGTACAATACTTGTGCTTTTTTAAAATCTTATCCAAAGATGGACCATAGCTTTATCACGTGTTAACTACAGTCATGATTGACAGGGAAATTTATAGGTTTCTGTCAAATAGTGCAACACATTAGTAGCTGAAAGTGCTTAGTTCCACGCCTGGGCAGCAGTAATGGGACACAGTGACCCAGGAGAAATTCTGCCTTCCAGCTCACTATACTGCAGTGCTAAAGAAAACATTTCGTGCCTCCCACTCTCCCACTAAATAGTATCATTTGTTTATAAAATTGTTATTAAATGTACATCTCTAAATAACATTATATGCTTATAGATCAACTTAAAAGAAAGAATAACTTTATTAACATTGTTTTTTAGTGTGTAACAGAAAAGATTTGAAGTGCATGTAGTAGTACTGCAACTCTCTGAACTACTATTACTACTACATTTAAAGTGCATCAATTTGCTTGAAATTAAAAGAAAAACAAAATAGTTATTCAAACTAAGAATATTTCTCCCGCTGTAGTGACAGTGAAGCCGACAGTCATAGTTCCTCGTCTTAGATTTCAGGAGACTTTTGTTTGCCTCGTTATCTCCATCTCTCTTCCCCTTTCTTTTCGTCACTGTTAAATAGTTTTCCTTTTTTCTTGAAGGTTTGTTTACTGCACTTCATATGTCTTGCTCTCTGCTCTCTGTGTGTGCACATGCTCAGTGCAAAAAACCCTGCCCCACCTACTGTAGTGGATAAGCAATTACACTTTATTCTAGTACGCTAAAAAAAAATCATGTCCCGCAGGTCACACGCACCCCTCCCGACATCGCAACGTGCCCCCTCCTCCACTATGTGAGAAGGACTGCTATAGTGTGAGACCTTTTTTTATTGGACTGGCTGAAATTATAGTCTATATGACAAGTACTTAAATGAAATGAAATTTATTACATTTAAACTGTTTGTGGGAAATATTGTAAAATTAACTTATGAACATCATATTTCACAAGGATTTTCATGAATATTAAACAGCCAAATAAAGAGACAATTGGTTGGGGGGGGGGGGCATGTTAGGAGACACAGGGTCCTCAGTTGTGGAGTTAAGCCCAGACTGACCATGTCACAAAGCAGAGATTGGTCTCTATCAACCTGCAGCCTCCATCATAGGATGTCTGTGATGGCAGAAAGGCACAATGAGAAGCTCAGGCTGTAGTGGAGTCACGTGACTCAGGAGACCTCTATAACAGCCACAGCGATGTGAAGCCGACAGCTCTCGCTACCCGTGTGTTGACTTGCTGTCAGCAACTATCAGCTGCAACCATTAATGATCTTTGCACAGGTTCCCAGATCAGAAACTTTTACAACTTGTACTTGCCTTTCCTTACTTATTTGACCATTTTGGTATAGGTACTCTGAAATCTACATTATTTTTCAGTTTTCGGTAACCTTACTTTTCTTTTTTTAACCTCTGGCAGTTCACCACTTACCTTTGTACCATTTCAAACTATTCATTGGACTTAAACAACTTGAATTGCAATAAATAACTGGAAATATTAAGATGTTCCAAAAAAGTTTTACAGGTAGTGGATATATTCCCCAACACATCGGGCTGCAGTTTAACTCTCGGTGAAGTCGAGTTTTTTATGAAAATATCAGCATGCGTGGTATTCAACAGAAACCCCCGAATCTCTGCTAAAAGCTCATATAAACCTTTTCCACAACCACCATACACAGCAAAAACAACAAACAACCTATTAAAAGAGCATTTTCTTAATTTCACAAAATGTGCCTAAACACAAAGTGCGACGCACAAACTCACTCGGCTTCATTTAATCAAGCAAAAGGCACATTGTCTAAAAGCAGAGATTGCACAGATTACAATACTGTAAGTTTCGTCATACTCAGACCAAAATTCCAGCCACAAAAGAATACACATATGCTTCACGTTCGATAAACAAAAACATGGACTCTTGCACATGCTGTATTTCTCAGTTTCTCTCGCCAATAGCCGCTGTACCTCCTTTACTGGACATGGCAGTGCTAAGACAATCTGGTTGTTAAGTGATGATGTATGAGCATTGCTTCCGGGTCCAAACGACTCTGCGTTTATTAAGGCTGTTGTGTTTTTTGACATGTTCTAATGCTTTGTATCTTGTTCCATTTAATCTGAACAAGCCCCTAAAAAAAGTCAGTGATCACTGTCGGCCTCTCTCGGTTTTCATTATCAGTAATGTCTGTGAATGTTCTCAGTGATCCAGGTATTTGTAGTCTAAGGAGCTTGGAAAGAAAAGCATCTAGACTTCTTTAAGTTGCTTGAAGATGTTTCACCTCTCATTCGAGAAGCTTCTTCAATTCTAACCTCAAATGTGGAGAGTCACAGATTTAAGCCCAATGGGAGTGTCCCCAAAGAGGGACATGGACCCCTCTATTGATCCTCTACCTAATCACAAGGTGTGAAAACAGGTGTAGGTAACAATCAGCCAAGATTTGTGAAACCTCATTGTGAAACCAAGCCCCACCCTATCATATGATTTCCTGAGGTTTTACCGGAAGGTAGACAGACCAGTACCTCCTCTTTGACTCCCACCACCCTCTGGATCACAAACTTGGAGTAATCAGGACCCTACAACACCCTGTGAAAAATGTTCCCTCTAAGCCTAAAGGGAAACAGAAGGAACACACGCATGTAAAGGCAGCTCTTAAAACATGTGGTTATTCTAATTGGGCTTTCATCAAGTCAACAAAGACACACAGAAAAGAAGATCAAACACCAGGTAGGTAGGATCAGAAAGGCAAACGCAACAATATTGTCATCCCGTATGTTGCCGGTTTATCAGAAATGCTCAGGAGAGTCTTCTCCAAGCACAACATCCCAGTGTACTTCAGACCCAGCCATACACTCATACACAAACTGGTTCATCCCAAAGACACAACTCCTAAACACAAACTTAACAATATACTGTCTGCTGTACAGTGTAGCGAGGAATGCTCAGACCTCTACATTGGAGAGATCAACCAGCCACTTCATAAACACATGGCACAACATAAGCTATGTACCAATTCAAGTTTCTCCGATGATAGGTGCCTTCAGCGGACCCGCCCTTCGCTGTCTACGATGACCGAGAACGCCGGCAGTGCGAGGCTGTAAAATGGGACGGTCTAGCCTTCAGATTTGCGTCAGCAGCTGTCTCTGTGGAGATTAATAAACTCAACCGTCTGCTCCTTGCTCTCTAAAATATAACAGGACACTGGAGTAAATTCTCCACCATCTCTCACTTCTGCTTAATCAGTTTTCTGTTTAACGTTTATTCAGCTGAGTGAAAACTATCACTTTAATCTCAGCCGAACCGATTTACTCAGGAACAAATAAAACACTGAAAAATGGCAGTTATTTTTCAGTTATCTAAATGACTTATATATCATAACCTGAGTAGCAAAAGACCGCGGAGGTTTGAAAACAATGTGCCGGGAGTCCGCTTTTCTCGCCGGCTCCAGTGAGCCTTGATCACCTGGCCAGCAATCGAGCAGGGGGGAAATAGACGTCTCCGAAAACATTGGAGCATGTTTTGACGTGATGATAAATCAAGCAAATATTTGAAGTATACACAGCTACATTCTTGCCTGAAAATATCATAAAAGTTTATTTTGTGACCCAGAAAGAGTAAAAAAAACTAAACAAAAAAAAACTAAGTAGCTGCCACCATTGTTGGAAACTGGAATTTGCTGGGCCGCGCTATGATTTCTGGGATAGGTTGAGCCACAAAGGATATACCCGACCCATCCTTCAAATGCAGCCTGTGAAGGATGCAGCCCCTGAATTAGGACATAGCTGTAGAAGAGCCACCTTGATGGGACAAGACTCGGCTGTCCATCTGCATCTAAAGGTCAAAGGTCACTCCTTCGAGGACACCAATGTTCACATTTTGGACAGAGAAGACATGGTTTGAAAGAGGAGTGACAGAAGCCATCTATGTCCACTGTGAACGGCCATCTTTGAACAGCCCCCATGGGGCTTAAATCTGGGACTCTCCACCATTTGACCTTAGAACTGAAGAAGTTTCTCGGATGAGAGGTGCCTTTAAGCAACTTATAGAAGTCCAGACGCTTTTCTTTCCAAGCTCCTTAGACTATTATCAGTATTCACTGGCAGAACGTTTTGAGCTCCTTTTTATAAAAACAAATTTTTTTCACTGTTTCACTTCAGCAGCATCAATCTTTGCACAGATAATGTCCATATGTTGATTCCTGGTTTTCTGGAGTTTATCCTCTTCTGAAGTATATTTTCAAAATGGTTATATGCAATAAAATCCAAAAATAAATTGGGCAAAGAAAAAAATGTTCTAACATGTTCCAGGCTCAGTTACTTTGACACAGTAACATCTGCTGTAATATTTACACTCTGATGAAAGTGTTAGCTTTATTCTGATACCAAGATTGTTTACACAGAGTTTGTAATTGCAGAGAGATACTCTATTCATTTTGGACACGTCATTTTCTAGCAGGAAGCTCAGAAAGCCCCTTGGTGCTTAAGAGGTTAAATAATATCCAAATGTTATTTTCAACTATATAGTGCCTAAAATAGCAGTGGTATACTTCAATTCAAATCAACCGTTCAGTATTTTCTACTTTGAATACAAAATATCTGAATGATTTGAAATTTTTTATTTTAACCATTTTTATCCATGGTTAAAATAAATATGATATACTGATATCATTGTTTAATGATATACTGTGACAGTAAGTCTCTTTCTGTGGTCAACACTAGACCTTTAACAAACAAAAGATCATAGCAACAAAAAAGTACATCACACAAGAATGCACAAGGATAAAATAAAACAACTGAAATGAAGGTGCTCTTTTGTGCTTCTAACATATAAAATTGTAAAATGTGATGACCTCAAATTGCAGAAAGAAAAGTCTAGACAGCAACTAAAAGAACAACTGTACAGTTTCAGTCAAATGTCCTGTTTATAAGGTTGGAAACCTGCAGTTAGCTGACACTGAAGAAGTCACCTGATGATGATGAGACGTTTCTCCCACTGAAAACATTACATCCAGATGAACACGATCAACCTCCTGGAATGCACAGGAGAAAAAAAACACTGCACTAGCTCTTCACCATCTTGAGGATTGTTGCATAATTGAATTGCATTTATTTACTGCCAATTCAAATGTGTATGGCAACAAGTGGAGAAATATGGATCGAATCGTCCTGCAGGCATATCTGGGTATGCTGATTGTTCGTTAGCGTGTACTGCTCCAGTAAAGAAGGAACAGTTAGTTTATGGCATGCTGAGTCTGGTACGACGATTTTCCGTGCTACCATGGCACTCAAGATGTTTCACAAAATCTCAAGAGCGATTCAATTCAGTGATAAAGTCACAAGAGAAGATCGCCGTGCACGAGACAAACTTGCCTCCATTGGAGATGTATGAGACAAATGGGTGACCTACAATCTAGGTACTGATGTGACTGTGGATGAGCACCTGGTGCCCTTAAGAAGTTGCTGTCCATTCAAACGGTACATCCCAAGCAAACCAGGGAAATATGGGATTAAAATATGGGCAGCATGCGATGCCAGGTCTAGCTATGCATGAAACATGAAGGTATACAGAGGCGATGTTCATGGAGGAGCTTGGGCAACAACTGGTGATACCTCACATCAAGCGATGGAGGTTAGCAATTAAGCTACACTTCTGTTGCTCTTCCTTCTATAGTGATATCAGAATTTGAAATATTGTATTTGCACTGTGATTTGTTATAATAAAGTTTGACTTGACAGGTTATTCCCTGCACACCAGCAGCTGCCAGACTGGTTATGGAGAACCATCAGTTCTGCTCCAGCTCTCTCTCTGCAGCAGTCCTTCCTTGCCCAGCCGCCCTTCCTGGCTCATCACCCAGAAAGCAGAAGGTGCAAATTCTGCCCTCACCAGAGTGATCTCAAAACAATAACAATGTGCCAAAAATGCAATGCATATATCTGCAAAAATCATGCCATTACTATCTGCCTTGCATCCAACTGAGGGCACCTTTGGACTATTTTTATTATGAAAAGTTAGTTTAGGAAATGAATGTTGACATGTTTTATATGTCAGGTAATGAGCTAGAATATAGTTGAACAAAACATTGAAGCACAGATGTGGGTGATAATTTATACTTTATGCCTTATAAAAAGCCAGACGGGGTGTGATTATGCGCTGTCATTAATAAAAAATGAAGTGGTCATCCTACCAGCATCCTAGCTCAACTTCTACATATACAAGTCTGTGATGACCTATCAAAACAAGCGACTCTGATTGTTAACTATAATAACAATAATTGATGATTTATTTTTACTCAAAAAGAAGGTCATGTGAATGAGGTCTTATTGGCAAATTTCAGATGGCATAAATGAAGCTGTAATTAGCAGTGTGAAAGAAGTGAAGTATCCACTTTATATTCTTTCAATAACAATTAAACCAGACCAATGTTGACCCAAGAAGACAAGAGGTGTAATTTTATGCTGCCATTAAAAATATTCTAATGTTTCAAAAACAGAATACTCACTAAATTTACTACTCTGTGATAAGTCAAAATAATTCAACATTTTATTTTATTTTCACTCAAAAACAGGATATACTTTTATGGAAGCGAGGTCCATTGGCCCTAAATTCCAAAATGAAGAGAAAATGTTTGTGGTAATGCGTTGGAATGAAGTAAGACTAAAGGTGTAAAACAGAGCTGACTGACAATTTATACTATATGCTTTAAATAACTGTCAAATCACATGGGGTAATTTTTGACCCGAGAGGACAAAGGAGTGTGGCCGTAGAACATTATGAGGGTTAAAACTTCTTTGAGCAGTCTCAACAGATCTCTGACTCTTTGTCAGCTTGGCTTCAGTGCTGAAAAGAAACCTGGGCTTGTTACTGCTTTCCTTGATATGTGATAAACAGTCAGATGTCCCAGCTTTTCGGACAGATTTTTATTATAGACAAGGGCTTTTTAAAACAAGCTGTATTTCCAGGCCAAACAAAGATTTTCTAATGAGTGAGTAAAATCAGACGACTATACTTGGGTGGCCATTAGTGTAACTGGAAAAAATGCTTCTTGTGTAAAATATAGGGCTGCTTGAGGACCAGAGGAGACCCTAGAGGCAATTTACAACTGTAGTGTGCTGGAGGTCTTATGTGATCAGAAAGATGTACCAGATGTGTCTCTAACATTATGCAACGTTTTTCAATATAATTTCCCATCAACATAAATTATTTAGGTTTTATTTTAAAAGCACATAATTGGTTACATTTTCAACAGGAATCCACCCTTGCAGCCATTTTTTTTTTTTGTTTAAACTTAGGTATAACTAGGGGATCCTAATACACACAAAGTGTGTATTAATGGAAGGTTAATAAGCCTTCATGTACCTATGTTTACTTTTTAATGAATCTGTTTACAAGTGCTGACCTGTATTATATAGGGAAGTTGCTGTTATTTAGACAGCCTTAATTAAGATAAAACAACAAAATTGGTGTAAAGCAAATGTGTCATTAAACGACATCCTCTGCTCAGTTTCTGCCAACAGTTTGAGTATAAATCCAGCATTACAACATTCATGAAGGGAGGATATGTTTTATTAGACTTCATTGCTTTTACCTAAATGCTCTTATTAAACTGGCCACTGAACATCCAAACTTCATCTGAGGTTTGTTTAACAGTCGCAGAAAAGAGAAAAGGATCTCAACATGAGTCACAGGAAGTGCTTGGAAAAAATAGAAAAGTTTGAAAATACTCAGAAAAACCTCTGCATTACTACGCACGTTTATTTTTTCTAAGACATTGTGTCGAATGAGTGCTGCATCATCAGTGTGACTGCAATGATGAATATGAGAAACATACCAAATAACAGGAAAGGACTTTGAAATGATGACCAAAAACATGGTTAGACCAAATGATTCGGACATTTATGTCCAGGGTGCACCCCGCCTCTCGCCCTAAGACAGCTGGGATAGGCTCCAGCGCCCCCCCCCCCGAAAAGGATAAGCGGCTGCGAATAGATGGCTGGATGTCTATTTGTGCATCAGGGGGGGAAGAGAGAGGAGCAGAGAGAGCAGGGGGGGTGATCACTATATAAGAAAATTAATTTCAAGGTTTATCCCGTGTGACAGACTCCGACCCTGAGCTTTGAGTTCACCAAACCCAAACCAAACCTCCATTAGTAAGAATCCACGCTTTGCCAACCAGAGCAAGAATGAATTAACAGAAGACGGAGTCTATTCCAACTAAAGTTATGACAGCAGTATAATTGATTTCTCCCCACAACAACATGATAAACTATACGGCTAATCTACTTGTCTTGCATTTGTGTGACTGGTCAATGCACAATGCTTGTATAAACTCAGGGGGTCAACACATAGAAAAAAAGGCAGCAGTAAGAGCTTAGAGACACTGCAATGTGTCACTGTGACTTGTTGACTGCATCCACAAACACAGATCTGGAAAAAAGTTTTCTTTCACAATTGTTCTCAAATTATATCTTTATCTTAAAGGACAACTCTGGATTAATGCTGTTCACCAGAAGGCATTCTTCAACAGCCCTGTTGGCAACAACAGCATAAACAGGTAATCCATGACTTGTAATAGTAAAAATTATTTTTTAAATCATACTACCTGAAAACACACTCAAAAATAACTACACATTAGGGAAATTTGTTTGTCTTCCATGTGTCAGAAAAGATTTTGACCAATTTATTGGATTTTATTAATTACCAAATATTGTGCATAGATAACAGTCTTAGAATCCCTTTATTGTTTGGGCTCCAGCTGTAAACAGACTGATTCTTATATAGTGCCTTTCTAATCTCCTGGAGCGCTCAAAGAGCTTTATACAACATGCCACATTCACCCAAGCACTTCTATGCTTTTTCAGTACTACTTAAGCTAACATTCACACACATTCATACTCCGATGGAGTTTATCTTGCCCAGGATACTTGGCAGAACGAGGCAGGGATCGAACCGCTAACCTTCCTATCAGTAGATGACCCGCTCTACCTCCTGAGCTCAGGCCCATAGCTGTAGCCTGAGTTTGGAGAATTTTTACTCTACTTGAGCACACATGCTTCGTACGACATGCCTCATTCACCATTTTACACACATTCATACTCTGGCAGACACGTCAGAGAGAAACCTGCATGGGGTTTGATTTCAGCATGCAGACTGGGATCCAACAGCTAAACTTCTGATGAGTAAATGACCTGCATGAAATTCCATGTTATTCAACATTGGTACAGTTTCAACACAATATCACAGCAAAGCATGTCATAGACACGCCAGTCCACCATGTCCATTTCACACTTTGCCTCTCCAAAGCGTGAAATGTACACACATGCAGAAGTTGCAGTACCAGCAGGGGGAGATCATTTATTTAAAGCTAAGAAGTTGCTAGTGTGCAAGGAAGGTATGAAGTACATTCCAGGGTCTTTCTATGCCAGAAACGATTTAGCTAGGTGGCTAATATGCATTTAGTTAGTAATGTCTGCCTGATTATTTTCATGTTGGCCCGAAATAAAATCTCTCTGCAGGTCCTGCAGCTTACTGCAACTTCTGCTTGAGTGTCCATTTATTGCTATGGAGAGGCAAAGCGTGAAATGAACACAGTGGACCGTCACATCTATTACAGGTTTTGCAGTGATACTGGGTTGGCAGTTTACAGTGACTAGTGCAGGGCCAAGGGTGGTATCCATGGCCACTGCTAGGTTAGGTCCTGGGTAGCAGCAGAGACATTATCAGAGGGGCATACCACTCAAAGAATACTGAAATGAAATGTGGATTCGAAAATGTACGCATCTGGATCAGATTTTGCTGGATGTTATGGATATGCAGTGTTTATGTGTCCTTGACCATTTGAAATGAAAGTTAATTCAGATGTTGCCTCCAAATATGAGCAAAGATGTAATTCAACATGGCTGCTTAGTAACAGGACTTGCTTCTGTTTATCTTGTTGCTGGTGACATCAGGCTCCCAGGGTAATGGTCATTCAGGAGGGGTGAGAGAGGGCTTCTTTTAGTGTAAAACTTCAGTTTCTTTAGCTCCAATATGTTGACAACCAGTCAGGAGAACAAGATCAGGGACAGTGTATGGAAGCCAATAAATATGCATTTACAAGTGTAAGTGTACTCATAAAAGAGCTGTCTTTACATTGTATATTATTACTTTAAAAGACTCAAGTAACCAGAGATCTGATCAACTTAATAAAGAAAATATTGTCCAAGCATACGCATCTTTGAACTGTGAGAGGAAGCTGAGACGCCATAAAACCCTAACGTTGAATGTACAATGGCACAAAGCTGACAGAGGAGCACATCTTCATCTTCATACTGTGTTGAGTTTTGCAAAAACGCTTTGAACTGAAACCATTACACAATTACAAACACCATCACAGAAGGATTCTTGTTAATAATGACAATGAGTAGAAACTGCTGCTTCAACCCTGCCTTTCAGGTAATTATGCATTTACAATGTGTTATTGTGTGGAATATAAATGCTTTCTCCTTATGCTGAAAGTATAAATAGAGTCTAAACTAAAGGCTGTGTTTGATGTTTTGTCTAAGTCACTTCTATAAGAAATGACTGTACTGCATAACTGAGATTTCCACATTGTGTGGGAGAATAATCACGATAAAATAATCCTTTCAGAGCTGACACTCACACTGCCCACACTGTTATCATTAGCCTACCAGTTGGTCTTCTTGAATTAGAAACATGCTGGATCTGCATGTCCTCTCATCCTCAGCCACAGGCGACAACTGACATAGCTCCTCTGAGCTCACAACTCCTCACTGGAGCGGAAGATACAGTGCGTACATCCCCGAATAAGACTGCAACACACAGCACGTCTGACATCGCATCAACGTTTGCATTTAATGTCGAGACAAGCTCATTTTCGGCCAACATAACCTTGACTGCTTTTCTCCACAGAAACCTCTATCCAGCGGTGCCAGTGCGGTCTGTATAGGCACATCCAGTCCGATAGCATCGAGGTATCCCTGCATCAGTTGTGTCTGACTGACACGGAGCGAATGCCACATTACATATCCAGTCATTCGTTGTGTGTCTTTTGAAGCCCCCAGCCCCCACACCACTAATGCTTTAGTTTATTGTTCACAGTTTCTTTGAGGAAATCCTCCTAATTCCGACACACCTTCTCTTCAGCTTCACTGGCTTCTTGTCAGCACTATTTTCTTTGCTAGCCGCTCGGCGCCGACCACATCCACAAACTTTGACTTGCACTGATATTGATGACGCGTTGCGTGGAAACGTTTAACCCATTACTGCTGAACACCTCGAAGATTTTTGTCAAAATATATAAAGAATTTGACAGCTTAAGAAAAGACTAATACCACCTGAAATTAGCCGAAAATTTGAAAGGCGACAGCGGCGTGCATTCCCACGCGCGAGCCTGGCACGTTCTCAGGGCTGGATCTTCTATTAACGCAGCTGCAGCTCAGGGCGCAATGAATGTGAAGCCCACGGCTGTTAATGACGGTTGTTACATTACGAAGCGTGTCTGAAGGCATCACCGGGGTTCTGTAACCGGTGTGACTCATTCCAAAGCAGGTAGCGGATGTATTGATAAACTGTTGTATCCTGTCACGCGCTCAAACCTGAATCTATCAGTTAAAGCACATCTTACCTCTGGCAGCTCCTTACACCATCGCTGAAAGGAGGCACCGGCTGCTAAATCCAAAAGCACGTCGGTATCTGGAAGCAAGGCGATGACTACAGAGTCACCGGTGGAATGTGTGTGTGTATGTGTGTGTGTGTGTGTGTGACTTGCTTGGATGTGCGTTTCTGTCTGAGCGTGAGCGTGGATGTGGGGGCACGGGTGGCGCAAGACAGCCGTCCGCAAACGATAAATTACCAACAGGCAGCCAGAATGGCACCGGAAGACCGGCGGGTTACAGTAAGTTTAAATGAATTAATATGGCTTACCTACCCGAATTAGACTGGGATCTTTACTATCCTCAGGTCGAGGACGAGCCTCCAAGTAGACATGTGTTCGAACTGTTTCATATACACCTAATGCAGGTCTACTTTTTTATCGTGTAAATGTTCTAAACAGCATATCTGGCCTTTGACAGCCATGTGACACCAACAGTGTCTACTGCAATCAATAATTAAAAATCCGAGTCCAAAATATTTGAGTCTCTTTCTGATACGGATACAGCATACATTTATGTAAATACAATCATGTGTATTTTATTTTGAAACCAAAAGGAAGTGCAATTTTCTTACTGCAACAAACTTAACTCCAGAGGAAAAGGGACTTGGAGAGTTGAGGGTTAAGATAAAGGAAAACAGGATTCTTACTGTGTGTTGATAATCAATGTCAATTCATTTGCAACCTGAAATTTTGAGCAGCCTTTTATTAAACTATATGCAACAATTTCTCATTTTTATGTATCAGTTTATCTTAAAAATGTCGTTGTATATAAACTTAGAGGTACACAATAATCATGCATGAGTTATATCATTTTCATGTATTTGATGCACTGAAGCTCTTGTTCATTACTTTAAACACACAGACATGTAACCAATTTAAATTAAGTTGTTCACCTGCTCAGCAAATATATAATAACATAAAGTAAATCAACACCACCAGTGCCAACTTATGTGCTGAATACTAAAGACCCTTTGCCAAGTAACCTTAAGTGTTCTAAATAAAATGCATGGTCAAATAAACTTTAAAGAAATATTGCATAACTGCATAAGCAACAGCCAATTTATTTTTACCATTAACCAAGTTTATCACATGTTAAGACATGCAAGAAAACAAGTTCCTACAGCAGCACTGTTGTCTGTGTTCAGTAATGTTATATATTTTAGAGCAGGGGTCCTGCAGGTTTTAGATAGCACCTTGGGTCAGCACACCTGAATCAAAGGGTTAGTTCATTAGCAGGCCTCTGGAGAACTTCAAGACATGTTGAGGAGGTCGTTGAACCATTTAAATCAGCTGTGGTGGATCAAGGACACATCTAAAACCTGCAGGACCCCAGCCCTCGAGGCCTGGAGTTGGAGACCCCTGTTTTAGAGTGTTCTGTGTATAAAGATGTAAGTTTAAACACTTTAGTTTTCCACTAAGATGGGATAAAAATGTCCAATATTTTCTTTCCTAACTCTTCTTAAATTCAATTGTTCCATCTGCTTGTGTACAACAGTGTACATTTGCATGTTTGATTATGATTTGTAAATGGTTTCCATGCAGAGACTCATCTGTTTAATGTTTGTGAAAGAATTACACTTCATGCTCTGGAGTCTGCTGTCCTTATGCACAATCAGATGGAGCTTTCTGAGGTCTTTACAGTATTTGCTCCATAAGCCTTGTCTCAGAAAAGTACGAGTGTCTTTTCTGCATCATATAAAGCATAGAACAAAAATCGCAAGACCCAATTTTACAAAACATGTTTTATTTTTCTGAAACCAAAAGAAAAAACAATAAATAATAATTATACCTGAAAGAGGTAAGATATATAGGGCTGGTTTCCCTAAAACGTGTTAATTCTAACATCATTAGGGATGGGAATCGTTCTTGTAGAGAAGCAGTTCCCAATAATGAAGTTCCTTGGAATCGTCACTCTGCTTGTCTGTCAATCCCACTAAAGCGCCTTGAGGCGACTGTTGTTGTGATTTGGCGCTATATAAATAAAATTGAATTGAATTGAATATTGCTTGCACTACAATTAGATGAATTCAGTTTGTGTGCTGGAGAAGTAAATTGTGGCACAGTCTACAGTGTGGATATGGTTATAGCTTTTATATAAAATGCAGATCTGCGAAGATGAGATGATGGAGCAGGTTTCAGTCTGCTGCTGCATTGTGGTCACCAACATATGGAGGTATTCTCACCTGTGTTTGAACTGCTGTCTGAGTATTGGACAACAAATATTAATGCTTCAAATGATTTTTCTCAGAGGATGTAAGCTGTCGGTCTGCTTGTATCCACCTCAGGGAGGGGGACAACATCTGGGTCTAGGTGCGGTTCTCCTCGTAAAGGGGGGAGGGTACCTGGACCTGGGTGGTAGAGTATGTTTGGGGAGTATGACT
>VURO01022358.1:0-11295 GCA_015108175.1 Pelvicachromis taeniatus
TCTCCCCTCACCACACTTCCTGCCTGTGGCTGATACCCTCAGACGTCGGTGCATCGGTGGTTCCTGGAGTCCGGGGCTGGGTACCCGGGTATGTAGTTACTCACTCCCGGTGGCTGCTTGTCCGGGACTGGCACCTGTGGCTTGGTCGGGCCCCTTCCCGGGGGTGGGGACCCTCATGCCTCTGGCCACTGGGCAGCTGGCGTAGCCGGCTGCCGGCGGAGCCCGCGGGCACGTCACTACGGCCCCCTCTGGCTTCTGTTCCGTGGCTGCTGGGTGACCCCTCATCTGGGGCTCTCCTCGGCTCCTTCCAGAAGGGTGGCACGGTTGCTCCTTGGGTGGTCCTCATGGGGTTCTCGTGCTCTGGGGGACCTCTGGTTGTCCGGGGCCTGGATCTCCTCCGTGCCTGCTTCATACCCTGGGGGATGGAGCTATGGCTCCCCACACCCTCTGACAAATCATTACACGAAGAAGCCTTTTGAATACAAGCGCGGACATCCACACAGGTGTACACACGGGTGTTCAGAGACACAATTTACACCTTCCCTGGCTGCTGTTTTGGAACACGTTATGTGCTGTCGGTTCTGCATACGGCACAACCAATATTCAATATTTACTCTCTGTTATTACTGTTATTACTTACTCTGTTATTGCTGTGGTCCCCAGATTGTGTTGCTCTGCATTACTCTGGCTTGTTCTCTTTTGCCTTTTTTGTCGTTGTCGTTTCTCTTTGCTTGTTCCAACAGGTGATCCAGTGGATGTTTTTTGTTGTTCTTTCTTTCTCTCACTATCCCTCTTCCCCTCTGTTTTTCTGTCCCTCACTCCCCTTCTTTCTCTCTCTCCTTTTCCTGTCCCCAAATCATGTCATGTCTGTAACAAATGAAAATCAAATAAATAAATAACAATAACAAAGGTCTATCAAATGGGTCACTACGGCAAAGCCATGATGATCCTTTTGGTAAAATAAATCAATTGGGCATCCTTCTTGACCTTCAGACAATAATTCTGATAGGTAAAGATCTAAACGGGACAAACAAAAAAAAGGATGGGTCGGCTGTATCCTTCCACCATATCCCACCATATCCCAGGATTCATTGCGGGTCATACAGGAGCATTTTCTCATAATAATTGTGGACGAAGCAGGACTTAATGCCAGAGAGAAATACACATTTAAATGTAAATATATTAATATCTGGTGGTACAAACGTTTAATAGTTGTATTGGTTGTGTTGTTAGGCCTTTGGTAGTTGCTTATACTTATTTTGTAATTAAAATAATCTTCCTAAAAAGTGCCCGTAAACTAGCTTGTATGGTAGGTCCTGCAGCTTTTCATGTATTGACACTTACACACAGCCAATTTTGATGTTTTTGAATAAACCTTTTTGTGATATGTTTTAGGGACCAAAGACCAATCGGCTCAATTTATTATAATGATGAACGCTTCAGTGGGATGAAGAATTCGGCTACTGTGGCATGGAGGTACAAGAATAAATCAATTTACACATTATATTGATACGGTTTTAATAACTCTCATGCTGTACAGAACCTGTGATGTCCAGATGGTATTCCTCTTGAGTTCTGCTGTGAAAACATTTAGATTTAGGGATGAACATATTTGCCATGGTTTCCTCTCTTCTCTTATTTGTTGTATGTGATCAGGACAATTCTGGAGAAGATCGGCCTTGCAGGGGAAAGTCACCCACTTACAGGCCAGAAAGAAATGGTATAACTTAAAGAAAAACTACAAGGTATGTTGTTATTAAGATGATAATTCTTAAGAACACAAGTTAATAAATGTACATTTACTAAGAGTTGTGCTGCTACTTGGTCCTGGTTTGTCCTCATGGCTGAAGTGATAGGACAGAGGCCTTTCATTAGGCCTCTGTCCTAATTTCCTCTCTCTCTGAGGACACTCCAGGGCCAAGCACAGCGGTGGGTGACCAAAACAAAAGCGATGAGGAAGGAAGTCAGCCACCCACAACAGGGAGGAAGAGGAAAAGAGACAGGGACGATGAGCTGCTAGACCTCATCAGAGAGGAGATGAGGCAGCACAGACAGGAGGCTGAGGAGCGGAGCGCGCAGGAGAGGAGCGCACAGGATGGACAGTTTTCAATTCTTCAAAGATTAGTCCCAAAATGAGCTATGCATTAAGGAATGTATTTATTTGAATGTATTTGTCACATTGTTATATGTGTTGCATGTATGAACATAACACTAACTTTGAACCATTTTAAGTGGATATTTATTTCATGAGAATAAAGTAAATAACAATAAAACAAGAATATTTGTAAAACATCAACAAAAATCAGGCCTGGGATCCTCCTGGTTAAAAAAAGGGTCCAGGACTGGGACACTCAGGTTAATCCTGCAGTACAAAGGTCTGGTCTTGTTCAGGAAAAGGTGGAGAACAACATAAACATTAGTATAAATGATTTCATTTATTTTAAGAGATCATAGCATTATTCTGATTATTAGGCTTAAGTAAAATATACTAATGCGCTGTGCAATGACTTAAATGTCATACACTGCATCTGTGTAATCATCAAGCTTTTTTGTGAACTCAAAAATAACCCTGTTTTCAGCTTTGTGACAATTTTACAGCCCATCTATGCACACAAATAAGTTACAGGATCAAATGAATAATAGAAAATAAATAGAAATAGAAAATGATCTTCTATAAGTTTCAAAGAGATTTAGTTTATATATTTTATATAATATACTAAATGTGTGTACTAATGACTGGATAATCATTCAGTCACTGAAATTATCCATGAAACTAGCTCAGTAATTCCTAAATGTGTGTAGATTAGGGTAAATTATTTTACCTAGATACGACTGGCTGTGATGAGAGTAAGGTACCAAACATGCCGGCGACATTGACATAGGTTTTGCAGCTAAATTAAAACAGTCCACAACCCACGGAGCAACATTTGTCGGTCCATTTTATTTTATTTTATTTTATTTATTTATTTATTTTTTTCTCGGTCCATTTTAAAGTTTTTGCTGGTTGGTTGTCTAATTTCACAGCCGCAGTCTAGTGAAAGATGGAAAAAATGAGTCCAAGTATTAGTGCAATCTATCTTTTTTTTTTCAATCTAAATGGGACAAATTATCATTGCCTTTAAATTTTAAAATGAAAATATGTTGTTATCAACATAGACAATTTAGGATAAAATAAATAATTACATTAAATAGTTTAGATAGATTGGGCGGTTAGCACTGTTGCCTCACAGCAAGAAGGTCCTGAGTTCAATTCCACCATCAGTCTTTCTGTGTGGAGCTTGAATATTCTCCCCGTGTTTGCGTGGATTCTGTCCAGGTACTCCGGCTTCCTCCCACAGTCCAAAGACATGCAGTTTGTGGGGATAGGTTAATTGGAAACTCTAAATTGCCCATAGGTGTGACTGTGCATGCGACTGGTTTTCTGTGTTAGCCCTGCGACAGACTGGCGACCTGTCCAGGGTGTAGGTTCCAGTGCCACCCGTGACCCTGAAAAAGGATAAGCAGCTGCGAATGGTTGGAGTTTAGATATACATTGTTCCTTTTTCTTTTTTTTTTCTTTTTTCAAGAAATGCAACACCCAATCTCCTACTTTCTTTGTTTTAGACACAGTGATCTCCAAATAGTTTGTCAAACAGAGCAACCTCAGCCTCATTTCAAATAATAAGGTTAAAAGACGATATCAAGCATTTTGAAGTAGAAATAACTATAGCTTTCTTCCTCACAAGCTAGCTGGTGTTATCTGTTAAAGGGAACCCCGACTATTATGACAAGTTTGCACTAAAATATGTACTGTGCTTTCAATAATATATACGTGGTATTAAAATAAGCGAAATGTTTTCCTTTTAAGCACATTTTATATAAAACCAATTTACCAGTAGGCCGCCATTGTTATTTACTTCTCAATGCACTCTGGGTAATGACGTCATATAGTTATATAGCATCAGGTTTAGTTAGCAGTGCACTGGAAATAGCTTCTGTTCAACCTTTCCAGTTTGAACCACAGCAAATCGAAAGAGAGGATGAAAATAGTCAATAGTACTTAGTTTAGATGAAGATGAAAACAATACGTCACACAAGGATGCAAAAGTGGGGGAAAACTACTGGTGTCTATGCAGAAGCTGCTTGCCAATTGCAACGGCGACTGACAGCGTTTGTTGTAAAGAGCTCAATTTTATGGCAGCAGCTATCCACGGTATCGCATAACAACATGATAAAAACATTAATATAAAATATAATTTTTATTATACAGTGAAATTACGATATCTTTACACATCCTCCATGCATCACAGTGCACCAAAACTTTGAAGCCGTATGTCTTAATCCTTCCTTGGTCAGCCCTTGTTGCCTCCATGACCGGTATCGTGCTGGTACTTTTGTGTTTTACCAGTTAAGACAAAACGCATAAATGAGTAGTCTATAGTTCATTCTTTTTTTTCTTTTTTTCAAGATCTTACAGGTATGCTTTGTATCGACAGTTTACCTGGTGGATGCATGGCTGGCTGGCTGGCTAGCGTATGTAGTCATCCCATCATGTGCAGTCAACAAAATAAGGACAGCCTATCCAGAACCAAGTGGCATATATGCAGGATTTCAAGATGCAGCTACTGATCATGTAGAGGTAGATGAGGTCTGGAGCCATTTTAATGACATATAGTTTACATTCTTACGTTCTTCTCGTTCTAATCTACTACGTAGCTAATACTTCCGACAACTTATTTACGTCATCGTCCCAGAATGCATTGTGTGCGCAAAAACATGGCAGCTCCCATGGAACCAAAACCGTTTTAAAAAACAAAGATTTAATGAATAACGAAAACATTGTAGTTATTTTGAAGTATGTTTTTATGTAGTGGAGATCATTTGTAACATATTTAGAGTAACTTGTCATAATAGCCGGGGTTCCTTTTAAATCTCCCTGCGTATCTGCCATTCTCCTTATGCAACCCACCTCCTCCCCATTTCCACCTCTCATCACTCAAGCTCCATTCAAGCCACCTCTAGCATCTAGGCTCTTGGATGTCCTTATACTTAATGAAGCAAAACTGTAATGACAAAGAAGAAATCTGTCAGCATGACTCTTTGATCTTAACTATAAGAGAAAAAATTACAGAAAAAGTTCTGGAAGCTCATTGCCAAAATTTTTCATTTTTTGTTTTTGTTTTTAATTTCGCTGGTTTTTACTGAGGTGTTATAAGAAACATAGTTAAGTGTTTTGCAATTTGGCATAATTTGTGAAAGTTTAAATTTACTCGGTATTGAATAGCAGAAATTAAGCTTGCTTGGTTAAATTAAGCTAGGTCATTTTAGGTGGTGTAAAATCCTGATTGTTTTATCACTGGGCTGAATTAAAAATCACTCACAACACAGTACTTTCACACACAAAGCTTTTATTCCAAAACTTCCTGGGAAGGAGATAAGCGCTGCACACAGACAGGCGAACCTGAGGGGCGGTCCCTCAGATCATTACATCTATAACATTTCTGAAGTTCCTCCTTCAACGTCTGTTCTTCCCTGCAGTCAAGGCTCTACGTCACAGATATGAATATAATTATTCTACACAGTTGGCTTGCAGTTTCGATAAAAACATGTTGTTCACAACTTAACTTCCTTATCTCCCCTTGTACATCTTGTTCGCTCTCCTTTTATGGTCTGCACCCCTACTCTTGACCTATTCTTTACCGGTTGCTATGCTACAGTCTTAAGACTCTGTCCATCAGAAATGTTATTTTGGTCAGAGTCCTTCTGACCCACCACCATCAGACTCCCACCACCTGCACTGGATCCAGGGTGCATCCTATAACAGAGCACCCTTTCTGATGAGTTTATCCAACCTCTTCCTCTCAGCTGTCAATAAACTGCTGCTCCAACATACAACACTGTAAAAAATGACAGATGCCACCACAGAGTCATAGAAAATCTTTTGAAGCCCTTCCTGGACTCCAATTGACCTCAGCCATCTCAGCAGGTAGAGTCTGCTCTGACCCTTCCTGTAAAGAGCATTAGTGTTGTGGCTCCAGTCCAGTTTATTATTCTGGTGAACACCCAGGTCCACCATCTCAATGTCCACTCCCTGGATGTTCACTGGTGTCAGTGTGGTGGGTCTGCATCTCCGGAAGTCTACCACCAACTCCTTAGTTTTCCCAGTGTTGTAACTTCTTTACACTGAAAGAAAGGGGAATTTCATTGGTCCAGCCTGCTTAAAATCAAAGTGGGCTGTATGTGGTCAACCACGTGGACACCCTTGTTTTAAATTAACTTTAGAACACCAGCAGGTGGTTCTGCTGGCACCAGTCCACAAAGTCCAGAGTCCACTGTCTGTACTCTGAGTCGTCCTCACCTGTGATGAGGCCGACTATGGCAGAGTCATCGGCGAACTTCTGTAGGTGGCAGTGTGGGGACTTGATGGAGAAGTCTGCAGTGTAGAGGGTGAAGCGGGACGGTGCCAGCACTTTTCACTGTGGGGCCCCCGTACTGCAGACCAACATATCAGAGACACAGCCCTGTGTCCTCACATACTGTGGGCGTCCTGTGAGGTTATCCAGTATCCACTGGGACATGTGGTGGTCCACTCCTGATGGCTCCAGCTTGTCCCTCAGGAGTCATGGCTGGATGGTGTTGAAAGCACTGGAGAAATCAAAGAACATGATCCTCACAGTGCTTCCAGACTTCTCCAGGTGAGTTAGAGCTCAATGCAGGAGGTAGATGATGGCGTCCTCCACCCCAATCCCAGGCTGGCAAGCAAACTGCAGCAGAGCCAATGAAGACCTCACCAGGGGGCGCAGATGGTTGAGAACCAACGTCTTTAGGGTCTTCATCAGATGCGATGTCAGGGCTACCGGCCTGTAGCTTCTGAGGTCCTTGGGAAGATTGGTCTTTGGTACCGGTAGGAGGCAGGAGGTCTTCCACAGCTGTGGTACTTTCCCCAGCAACAGACTTTGGTTGAAGAGGTGAACAGAATGGCACAAAGTTCATCTGCACAGCACCTCAGGAGCCTGGAGCTGATGTAGCCTTCTGCACCTTGATCTTGCGAAGCTTGTTCCTCACTTGAAATTCTGAGAAAGAAAGATTGAATTTAGGGGGGGGGGTGTATGTTGGAGTCCTCAGAAGCCGGGGGTGCGTGTGATGGCTGGGGGCTGAGAGGTGTGAAGTCCTGAGGTGAAAGACAGGCAGTCCCTGAAGAGGAGAAAGAAATTGTCTTCAGGCTGTTCCAAACCCCTCTGATGTTGTTCTGTTGCAGCTGCTCTTCCAGCTTCCTCCTGTAGTTTTCCTTCCCTTGCCTTATCTTCCATTTCAGCTTCTTCTGGACAACTCTCAGCTCCTGATTGTCTCCAGATCTAAAGACCCTCTTTTCCTTGAGGAGAGCGTTTATTTCCAAATTTATCCAGGGTTTGTTGTTGGATACGGTGTTGTGGGTACGGTGTTGTCCACACAGAAGTTAATGTAGTCTGTGATGCAGACTGTGATGCTGTTGAGGTCATCCTCCCAGAGGGCTGCAGAGGTTTTCCCACACAGTAGAATGGAAACAGTCCCTCAGGGCCTCTTCAGTCTCTGCCAACCATTTCCTTACTGTCGTTTCACAACTGATTCTCCATGTGTACTAGAGGTTTATACCCAGGCTGGAGATGACTCTTTTGATCAGTAGTTTCTGTTTATCTTACTGATTTTATTTATGAACAAAAAACTAGCCATGTAAAATGATCAACTTTGAGGTGTTCTTTTTTTTTCCAGAACCTGCAGCCGAATGCCCCACTTCACCTGAGTCCTTAAAGGATAGGATGTACTTCCTGGATATGGAAATGAAAGAAAAAGAAGACTTGTGTGCTGGATCTTTGCCCCACCAACGAACTAATATCAAAAAAACACAAAACAGAATGAAGCCAGAGGATAAACCACACAGACTGAGACCTTCAGACTAATTGTCATTACACCCTGACCTGGACTATCACGTCTTTCTTTAAATATGCATCTGTTTTGGCTCATGAGATGCTAATGACTGTGGTTACTAAATTATTCCTGTCCAGAGAATATCTCTTGATAGAACAAATACAGCTGACCCTGTGATCATACTTTAAACTTTTTCAGGTTTTGATCTAAGAAGAACCCAACCAAGCTGCTGTCTAAACGTTTTGATGGGACATCAACTCTTGCCTCACATTCTTCTGTCAGATTAAAACAAAGTACAAGCCACATTCATACCTAGATGATTTACAGATTTGTCAGTTTCTAGACTGAGAAACAGGAGCTAAAAAATAAATTTACTAGTCACATCTTTAATCACAACATTGCAAATAATAATAAAGCAAATAATAAAGTTGCTTAATTACTTGTGCCGTCATTGCAAGACATGCACTCTAGTAACATTAAGTGTTTAACTGACTATTAGAGGAACATTCGCAGACAAGATCCTATAGGTTTTAGGTACATTTCGGAGGACAAGACTTTTTTCCTATTTCCATAGAAGAAGTTTTGGAACCTTGCACAAGCGCCTTGAGGAAACTTGTTGTGATTTGGTACTATATGGAATAACATGGAATTGAACTGAACTACTTTTCCTGGCATAATAAAATCCTCTCACAAGCCTAAAAAAAAATAAAGTTTGTCAGGTGTTCTCTGCTTGGGTAATAAGTTTACAGTCATTATTGTGACAACAGCACCATTCAGAAATAAAATATCCCACAGTATTGGGGATATTTTATAGAAGAAGAAGAAGAAAACAGAAAAGAGAAAAAAAAGGGAACAGCAACAAAACTCCAAACCCAGATTGTAGCTGTTTGTTTTTCTTCCTGCTAACTGTACACATTTTTATGATTATCTAGACAACTCCCTAACAAGCATTAGTCCTGTCACTGGTAAATTGAAAAAAGATAGACTACACTGCAACACCTTATTTACAGTACATTATTTATATATTTATATTTATATCAAAATGGTCTTACTGAAGTGTGGTGTATTGATGTGCTTACTTTGAGAAAGTAAATACGTAAAAGTAAAAAGGTTTAAAACAAAAGGATATGTCCTTCAATGCAAGATATTTAAGACAGCTTTCTTCCATTTGCGCAATATGTCTAAAATTTGAAATATTGTGCCTCAAAGTGACGATCAAAAAATAGTTCATGGATTTATTACTTCTAGGCTAGAATTCTGTAATGTGTTATAATCAGTGTGTCTTAAAAACGTCTTGAAAAGTCTTCAAATGATTTAAAACGCTAGAGCAAAAGTACTGAAAAGAGAGAGCATATTTCTCCAATATTGGTTTCTCTTCATTGGCTCCCTGTTAAATCCAGAAATGAACTTAAAATTCTGCTCCTCACATACAAGGTCTTGAACAATCAGGCCTTATCTTGTCTCAGACCTTTAGCTTTCAGGTCCCTCTTTTGTGGAACCAGCTTTCCAGTTAGGATAAAGATACCCTCTCTACTTTTAAGATTAGGTTTAAAACTTTCCTTTTTGGTTAAGCATATAATTAGGGCTGGATTAGGTGACCCTGAATCCTCACTCAGTTACAGTGGAATAGGTCTGCTGGGGGATTCCCATGCTTTGAGTGTTTTTTCTTCAGTCACCTTTTATACCTCACTATGTGTTTATACACCTCTATGTGTCTCATTATTAGTTATTATTAATATTAGTTATTATTAATTTCTGGCTTTCTTCCACAGCATATCTTTTGTCCTATTTTTCTCCCCTCCCCAAGCAGCGATGTCAAATGGCCACCTCTCCTTCAGCCTGGTTTCTGTTGGATTTTTTTTCCTATTAAAAAGAGAGTTTTTCATTCCCACTGTCGCCAAAGTTTGCTCATAGAGGGTCATTTCTTTGTGTTATTGTAGGGTCTTTACTTACAATAGAAAGCACTTTGAAGCAGCTGTTGTGATGTGGTGCTGCATAAATATAATCAAATTGAAATATATTGAAAACTATAGGAGATAGAAGAAACATGGGCAAACAGGTTTTCAAGCAGTTTGAACTAAGAGTTAGTGATGTGTGTTATCGCTGATTTCCTTCCAATCTGATACCAAGTAACTTGATGTGTTTTTGAAAATAAAAATAAAAAGTGTATTTCAAATTCTACCTTGAATACAAGACATCAGACTTCTCTTCATTATTGTTTAAAAATTTTCATACAAGAAATATAAAATCTGAAAAGTCAATACCTATATTTTTAAATATTCAATAAACAATCACTCAAAACATATGTGACTAACTGAAAATAATGATTGATTGATAGCCTTTAAAACAATTTCCCGTGCGAAATGTATAAAAAGGCTGCAAGACGATTTGGCGCCATAATAAAGCTGATAAACATTTTATAGATAAGTTATCATCTTACTTTCTTATGTATGAAGTATTTTTAAGTTGTATTTTTATTAAATTAAATTTATTAAACCCTAAACCCCTTTTTTTACTGTATGTATGCTGTATAATTTAATGACACCTAGCCTACATAATCCTTTAAATGCTCTACTCTTCAACCTCACCTGACTAAATCCAAGCCAATTAAGCTGATGTGAGGTGATCTCAGGGACACACCGCAAGCTAAACGTATACATATTAGTGTACATTTGAGCAAATGGGAATTCAGTAGTTTTAAAAATGCTGTGATTACCAAAAATCGACACAAAAACCTAGCCTAGATATAAGTCATTTTCCAAAATTTACACATCGCAACAGCGACGTGTAAATTGTATCTGGTGATTGACTATATTGTGTTTTTGGAATATCTCCCATTGACTTTATTAATGAGTTTGGAATAATTCCAAGGAAATTATCTCCTTCCAATTTCATTCATTGCTGGTAATTGGGTGAATGCTGTGAAACAGCATCAACCTATTGAGATCCACAGATCCATGGAATTCTTTATTCTTTATTGGGTGGATGCTGGGAAACAGCATCAACCAATTGAGATCCACAGACCCATGGAATTCTTTATTCTTTATTATTATTCTAACTAGTTGCCCCGTTCTTCGTCACGCAACCTGGGTCACAGTTTACGTCCTATTGTCACCATTCAAGGTCTAAAACATCGTGCTATATCCGCTCACGGCCGCTATATCTTTTGGTAATTTTTACTGGGATACTTTTCGAGATAAAAACGTTTTTATGATCGTTTTTTTCTCTATTCAAACCAATGGCCCTCGTCAGTGTGTCGCAATTTCGAGCGGCCTTGAATGCACCATCATAGACGCACGGACGTGGTGACGTAGCGCCGCACGGACGTGGTGACGTATCGCACGGACGTGGTGACGTAGGGGCGCTACTTCCTGAAAAAAACCGGCTAAAAAAACGGCTAAATGTGTAGAC
>VURO01022360.1:0-18999 GCA_015108175.1 Pelvicachromis taeniatus
GTACCGTACTGCTGCTGTGAGGTTAAAGGGAACCCCGACTATTATGACAAGTTTGCACTAAAATATGTGCTGTGCTTTCAATAATATATAGTGGCATTAAAATACGCGAAATGTTTTCCTTTTAAGCACATTTTATATAAAACCGATTTACCAGGAGGCCGCCATTGTTAAATACTTCTCAATGCACACTGGGTAGTGACGTCACATAGTGCACCGCATCAAGTTTAGTTAACGGTGCACTGGAAATGGCCCTCGTTAGCCTCCATGACCGCTATCGTGCTGGTACTTTTGTTTTTTTACCAGTTAAGACAAAAAGCATAAATGAGTCGTCTATAGTCTTATAGTAATAAGATCTTACAGGTATGCTTCATATCGACAGTTTACCTGGTTGATGCATGGTTGGCTGGCTGGCTAGCGTACATAGTCATCCCATCATGTGCAGTAAACAACATAAGGACAGTCTATCCAGACCCAAGTGGCATATATACAGGATTTCATGCTGCAGCTGCTGATCATGTAGAGGTAGATGAGGTCTGGAGCCATTTTAATGACATATAGTTTACATTCTTACTGTCTTGTTCTAATGTACTACGTAGCTAATACTTCCGACAACTTATATACGTCATTGTCCCAGAATGCATTGTGTGCACAAAAACATGGCAGCTCCCATGAAACCAAAACCGTTTTAAAAAACAAAGATTTAATGAATAACGAAAACATTGTAGTTATTTTGAAGTATGTTTTTATGTAGTGGAGATCATTTGTAACATATTTAGAGTAACTTGTCATAATAGCCGGGGTTCCTTTTAAGAGAGAAAGCTTAGTTGGAAGATGTCAGTTTCAGCCTGACACAGGAGGAGCTCAGAATCGAGCCATGCTCCTTCATCAATCTGATCAGTGCCTCTTGAGCACCTCCAGACCTGCCCAGTTGGGATGAGGCCCTGCAGGAGACCTCGAACTCTAGGGAAATCATATTTAATACATACTAACCACATCCCTGTTAGCACCAAAGCTAAGCTCATTAGCGTCCGGTTGGTTTCCAGGCTGACTGTAAATGCTTGTTGTTGTTGGGTTTTTTTTACCAGAGGGAGGCGCTCTCCTCGGAGTCGGCGGGCTCAGCCAGGACCCGGAAGTCTTCCTGACACAGACAGAGACCGGCTGCTCACCGATCAGAGCGCCACCTACAGGAAATATCCCGGACTCAACAACGTGGCCTACATGGTGAGGCAAACAAAATTTAACCATCAAATAAGCAAGGTAGGTGTGAGCTGGATATGTGGCCTGTTCTAAACATTCACAGACACACAGAATGTTTGAGTGTTTGGAGGTACACAGCTGATCTGATCTGTTACTGATGGTGTGGTCAGCATGACATGGACAGAGCTGTACACTGTTACTGAACTCTGAGTGACACAGGAAGTTGTTTTGAGCCCTGTGGACTTTCTTTGTAACACAGCAGAGCGCTGACTTTATGTTCTACTTCATTTCCTACAGTCGGATCCCGACCTGCCCCCAGACCACGGCAGCCCCTCCCCCACTGACGAGGTCTTTGACCCTGCCCCGCCCCCCTACATGCCCCCCCAACCCTCCATTGAAGAGGCCCGGCAGCAGATGCACTCTCTTCTGGATGACGCCTTCGCCCTGGTGTCGCCGTCCTCGCAGGGCAGCGCCGGGGTAAGCTCTGCCCTGCCCAGCCCCTCCCCACAGAGCTGGCCCCCAAACCAGCAGTGGGGCTCTTACCCAGCAGCCCCCCCTCACAGCCCCTTCTCTGCAGTGAGTGTGTGGACCTGCAGACGAAGCAGATACTTCTGTCAGGAACTCATGCTGTGGTTTAATTCTTCTCTTTCCCTTTTTCCTGCAGAGATATGCAGAGCTGGGGATGTCTCCCACCTCAGTCCAGGGCCTGCTGCAGAGGTCAGTATCAGAACACCTCAGACCTGGTCCAGTCTGAGTGCTAGGCCAGAACCAGAGCTCATTCTCTGTGTGTTTCTACAGGCAGGGCCTGAGCTCAGGAGGGTATGTGTCTACTGGCGAGCAGCTGCAGGAGTCCATTTACTCCAACAGGGGGCAGTATGAGGACCCACCATCCTCCTCTAGACCTCGACCTGTAGGAGGGAGCACAGGTACAGTCAAAGCAACCAACAAATAACCGCTCACCGTGCTTTCAGCTTACATGACCTGACAGCAGGCATCTACTTTTCATGACGGGGTGTTCATAGAAGTCACTGCAGCTATAAACATGACCAACCCCCTGCTGGGCAGTGACAGCATTGAGGATGGACTCAGTGAGTCAATAAATACATTCAGTTTTGTAACTTAATGCCATGAACTATTCAGATTTAAAGTAAAATGAATAAAATAAATCTGAGTCTAAAATATTTCCTCTTATTTTCACTTTCTGACATGTTTTTGAATCTGAACTCGTCTCAAACAGTCAAACTGTGCAGCAGTAATGCATTATTTAGCTGATTGGTCCTGCAGCAGAGGCTCCCCTCTGGTGGTGAAGTGCACTACAACACGTGACAAATATACAGCGTTTCTATCGGTTTATGGAAAGATGAGTGTTTTTTGAAAGAATTGTCATTCTCTCGAGATTTCTAAAAAGAATGATTGTCATACTGTGTGTGAATACCCAGAGACTGTAGATTAGGTTAGTTAATCTAGGACGAAACATTTTTTCTCATGAGTCTCTGACTATAAATCCACAGGTAACACTGATACGTCCAAATCTCACATGACTCTGTGTTCAATTTCATTCCACACAGACTGATGATTTACTAATGTTGTATCTGCGGTTTCAATGACCTCCAGGTGCACAGCTCCATCACCTGACCCAGGTGGGTCTGTCCAGTCAGATTGGTGCATACCCTGGGGTGGGTCGCAGCATGTCAGGCCCCACTGGCTCCAGCTGGAACCAGCAGCACTCAGACCAGGACCTGTCCAGGCCGGGAGCCAGCAGAGAGAGCGTGAGTTGTTAAATCACCAAAAGAAAGTAGTTCGGTGATGCACAGGTGGAGCTGAAATGTCTCACCCTTTCTCCTTTCTTTCCACAGGTGATGTCCTTTCCTGAGTTCTCCTCTTCCTCTGTTTTCCAGATGCCTAGCTCCTCATTGCGGGACCCGTCAGCTCCACCTCTCCTCCTGACCTCACCAACTCCTGAGTATCCACCTGAGGACGCATCACCTTCCGCCCACACCTCCGCCTCTCTTATAAAGGCTATCAGGGAGGAGCTGCGACGTCTCGCCCAGAAACAGGCGGCAGTGACCAGCTACCCGTAAACTGGTTTGGACCTCTTTGGATCAGGACTCAGCTGGTTTTGAAAGTTTTAAACCATGTAGAGCCTGAAAGGTCTGAGGGAAACCCTGAAACTAACCAACTCTGGGCTCTGTTGAGCTAACATACATCTGTGCCGCTACACCCAAAACAAGTCTGGACCACAATCCATGTCTGAAAACTAGGACGTGTCTCCTGAAGACCTCCGGTACTTTACAGGGTCCTGAACTGTCTGTCCGTCACTCTCAGCTCTGTTTCATTAGATATGAGTTTGACTCGTATTTCCACTAAAGTGCTTCCTGAAGAGCATCATTAATGATCATCGTTCCTGAATCTCTTGATTGAGTCATTACTTTTTAAATATCTAGAGCAGCAATTCATTCCTGAACTTGTGGAGTAGATGATCCTTGATGGTCTTCAACGTCCTTATTGGCCTCTTGGTCTTCTGGAGTTTAGTCATTGGAGAGTTCATTCTGGCCTTCTGGAGTTCTTGAGGGTTTTGAGTGGGTTGGTCCAGCCTGATATTGGGGGAAAGTTGGACCAGCTGCTTTTACTAAACCCAGTTTTAACTGCAAAGTCAGTATTTGAGACCAGTGAACTTTATTTTGACTGCACCAGCCAGCCTTAACTATGCCCGGTGGTAGCAAGCTTGTTTACTCGAACATGCACACGAAGATGGGTGTTGCGGAACAGCAAGCATTGTTGCTAACTGTTTACTTTTGGTGTTTTAGTGGTTAACACATTTGTTTGGGAAACAAAAGGTCGCTGGTTTAATTCTAGTCCCAGGAAGGGGCTTCAGTGTAAACTTCTACCACATCAAACTTTTACAGCTGTAGTGACCCCCTGTGGCAAGAGAGCAGCTAAAAGCAGCTTTTAGAAAATGAAACATCATTAGAGCTGTACAGTCATCACAAGGACACACTGATCGCCAAGCAGTGGCATTAGGACCTAAATAAGTCATTTTATTAACCAGGGCGTAGACGAAAGATTTCTTGAGCAAAACATGGAAACAAGTTTCTGTTAAAGCAATCCATCAAACCAGTGGTGTGAGAGTCCTCCATCAAGCACACAGGTATACGGTCATGTAATTGTTGATGCTCATGAAGCATAAGTATAAAAAAGTGAAAAAGTGCAGCACCACTAATTGCTTGGTCATGATCCAACTCAAACTTAAAGGCTCTCCAGTCAGTTCAAACAGATCTACAAAGTCAGCTCCTCATCGTTGTATCTGCAGCAGTCTGTTTAGCTTGCTTGTTATAAAATTAATATCTTGCTAATAGAAACAAATGTACAGTAGCTCCATGCCTCATAGGGTCCTGGTTTAGAGCCTGGGTCAGACCTTCTATCCGTAGTTTGTATGTTTTGTTATGCTTGTGAGGTTTTCACAGGGAGATTGGGTTTTTTTTTTCACTGTTGACCAATGTACTAGGTCAGGTAGGTTATCTTGTATCAAATCAGTCTGCTAAAAGTGTATATTTCTGAACAATTTCATTTTCTGGTTTGAAGAACAGGCCGAGATTAGCAAGAAGACTTAAGGCTGGATGGTGCAACTACCAATACTTCTCAGGTCTGACTTAGAACATCAAGTTATGAATACCTTAAGTTAACACCCAACATAGGTTAGTGCAACCAACCTTTGGAGAAGAACGTCCCCTCTAGGCTTTTGGAACTTTGTGGTCTTTCCTGGAGTTCTAAAGTGAATGGACTTCCAGGGAATCTATCCGTTGGATCTTCTGCGAAGTGCTGTCCTTCATGGCCTTCTGGTGGTTCATCCTATTGGAGTAGATTGTTATTCTTGACCTTTTGAGTGGATAATCCCTCTGGACCATTTCCTCCTAAAGTTCTGAAGTGGATTGGTTCTCTGGACCTTCTGTGGTGCTAACTGTCAGCCTCATACCATCTTGTCATTAACCACTAATTGCCTTCCACACTCCCATCAGCCACGGTGGTCAGGTCTCCGTTCATAAACCATATCAATGAGGTCTTTGCACTGTCGACAGCTGGAGGTGCCGCACAGTTCTTGCTGCACGGGGACGCAAAACAAGAAAAATAATATTTATAACTATCTATAAGAATGGATAAAATATATGTAAAGAGATAGAATCCCAATGAGCACAATATTAATGTAAGAGTTATTACTGGAGTATTGAGATGTTACTTATTTTTTATTGCTTATATATGAAAGTATACTTTAAATCCTTTATTTTGATCAAAAAAAGACCAAACTACTGTTCTATGGTTGTAATCCTCTTGTGTTTGAGCTCGCTGTAGATTTTGAGCCAGCATTTGTTTCTCTGTGGAAACGTTGCTTAGCGTAGCCGCTCGCTTGCGTGTTCATGTATCGGTGGCAATGAAAAAAAATTCAGCTAATGCATTGCTTTGGTATCGAGCTTTTTGTCGCTATTTTGTTGCATCCATCAGTCTGGGCAGAGCGCTGTAGACAGGTGGGTAAAAAGTGTTCGTCAGAGAGGGGAACTGGTCGTTCATCACAGCTGGTTCTTCCTCAGAGGACAGCTGCTTCTTAAACTCACTGAGAGATGTATCATCAGAGCCACTTGATGATCCTGATCGAAGGAAAAGTAAATATTGACAAGGTTTATATTTCCAGGACTCCAGGCGGATCCACTGTCTCACATGTAGAACACGACAGGAAGAGCTCATTTTAGCCGTACTCTTCAGTAATACTCTGAGTACACTGTGTGGTTCAGGTGAGGGATCTGCCCAGGTACACAATCCACGTGATAACTCCCTAGCTATTAATTTCCCATCCTGTAGCTTCATTGTTCTTGAACATGAACTACAGACTTCATCCTGGGGAGTTGCAGGTAAAAGTGTTAATGTTTAACCTGCAGCTCTATCGGGCGATTTAGAGCACAAATAACTTTTCTTTGTTCCAACCTGTGGCTGAATCCTCACACTCCCCTGACAGGTTCTCACCGTTTCATCAGGGGAGGAAAATAAAGTTTGTCATTACTGACCATTTATATTATTGATTATTTATATTTTTATTGTTGGCCTTGTCCAGTGAGTGAAGTCTCCAGACCTTCTGGAAATTTGTAGAAGACCACTTTGGAGACATGACTGTAGATTTGGAGAAACATCTCCACCTTTGGACCTCCTGACGTTGTCTCTGTATCTTGATGAGTCCACTGAGTGAACATTTTGTGTTTTAACCTTTAGTTTTATGTCCTGGCTGCACAGCTGAGTGGCTGGTTCCTCTCTCTGCTGATTGGCTGTCTTCTTTGTGGTGTGTTGATGACATTGGTCACTCATGATGAAGGTTTGTTGCGTCTGCTCTCTGCTCTTCCTCAGCATGTTCAACTAAGTTTGAGGCTTTAGCTATTTGTGGTGTTGCAGTTAATGTTTAGCATGCTGCCAAAAGATGTTAAAAAGTGAAGAATTGTTCCACATCCAGTTAAGAGTGAGCGAAGAGTGATTCATGTCACAGTGCCATGAAAGCACCGTTCATCCAAGCACAGCCGGAAAAAACACACCATGAGAACCATCATGTTTTTGTTTTTTAGGAGATTTTTGAATCTGAATGAAGATGCTTATGGATGGAGTGGATATGATGTTGAATAGAAACCTATTATATATGGAAAAGATTTTATCTGTGATTGTTCTGCTGAACAGACTCAAAGACACAACACATTCGTCATGGACCAGAAACCAACCGCAGAACTCTTTACCTGCTAGAGACGATCTGATTGGACCTAGCACCTGTCAGTCACGCTGTAGGACTCAGCAATGCCTACAGGATCAAATGGTGCTAATTCATCGACTCGAGGTGTCTGAAACAATCAGATCACCCAAAAAACGGAAAATAATCCTGCAGGTGTCCGAATAGCAAAGAAAAGTCTGACTTCTCAGCAAACTCTTCATAAACTTCTCCTGAATGTTTCTGTTTTCCAGAGACTCTGTTTTGTAGACCTGTGATCCTCAAGAGTCCAGCAGATGAGCAGACGCTCGGAGGATGATTTTTCATGACAAAATTACTGACCAGCACTCTGACACCTGCTGAAACCGGCAGGGATCACTGTTGTTCTACTCCCTGCAGGCCGAGCCCGTCCAGTTGAGTCCAGTTTCTAACTCCCCCATTAGGACTGTAGCTGATTCAAGCAATCCTTGCTCTGCTCCGCACTCCTGCCAGAACCTGCAGCAGGTGGAGAACTGGTTCATGATCCATGAATGCTGGGCTCACCGAGGCTGCAGGTAGGGTTACCACAGATCATTGAAACAAACATGAAAAACCAAACCAACAAAGTCAGAAAATTTCCTCAGTGTGTCAGCAAGCTGAGCGTTTGTGACTGGGCGTCCACATGAAAAGATTGCTCCTCTGAACTTCTTACACTGCGTCTCTGACAAACGTCCTCTGCATGAGCAATAAAACTCAAACTGACCAAAATAACAGAACTGAAAACAAAAAATATTAAATTGCAGATCAGGACCACCAGTTGCAGGTGGAGGTGATGGAGTGAGAACACAGGAAGCATGTGGTCAGCTGATCATTAGCTTTAGTGGTGAGAACTTTTGAAAACAGATCATTTGACAAACAAATCTGGCGCAGACTGCAGCTGTCGGTGGATCTCCTTCAGAAGCTTTTAAAACATACCTGCAGCGCATTTTAAAATATTTTCAGTTTCAACTTTGTTCTGTTCTTTTTTTTTTTAACAGAGTTTAAAGGATCTGATAATTGTTTCAAATTTTTAAACTGACTCTGTGTTTTAGCTGCTATTTCAGCTCTTCCTGTTATCTCAAACTGCCCACCAAAATAAGAGCTTGGACAAGCATTCCTCTGCTTAAAATCAGTAGGTGTATTTGCTCCAGCAGTTGAAACTGTTTTCAGGTGTTGACCTTTGACCTGCAGAGAACTCTTTTTTTTCTACCTGGGGTTTTAGATCTCCCCTCTGTCAGTAGTTTTGTCATGAATGAACTTCTGTACGGCTGCTGCTCCGAGTCGAACCACATTCCTGTTGTTCCTCTTCAGGCTCTGTTTCCGCATGCCGCCTTGCCGGTTTCCACACTCACATCAGGTGAGAGCAGGCCCCAGGTGTGGTTCAGGTAACTCGGTAACACTGCGTCATGGAAACAGACCCTGGGGGAGTTCTTTTAATGTCGAGTCAGTGAGCTGGGAACACTGCCAGCAGCCTCACCTGTTCCACAGTGGCCAGGTGAGCGTGCCGCTAACCTGTGCAGGTCACATGATGGGACCTGTTCTACCCCGCCTCTGTGTGAGCTGCACCCTGTGGTGTTTCAAGTCTGACAGACTGTGTTCAAAACATTAAAGAGACGTGTTCAGATTCAGAGAGGCTGACTGCTTTTTCTTCATCCTTCGATGATCGGTTTTCCTCTGACACGTTGCGCAGCGTCTAATCTGTCTGATCCCTACAATAGGCCAACGCCTCATTCCAAAACCACACAGCTCTGCATACGGAGGCCCATTTCTGCCACAATGACACTGACAATTGGGACAGAGTCACAGACTTTAATAGCGATGCTGAAATCTAAACAGCTCATTTCTAAAACATCTGAAGTTTAAGAACGATTGTTCAATTTTAAATTTAAATTTTAAATCTGGTGTCTATTGTCTGCATCCACAGACTGCATGGGAGCATCTCTCTCACACACACACACACAGATACTCCATGATCAGCAACAGCCAATCAAAATCCTCAAATTTCACTCTTTAAACCTGGTGCTCCACCTTCCTGGACGGTCTGTTAGTACACTTCACAGCAGCCACATTATTGGTAACATGCTGCAATTAAAAAGGCTCCAACAGGTCAAAGACAGTCCAGAGGTCCAGTTAGCAGACAGCTAGCAGCTACACCAGCCTGTGTCATCATCTACCTGCCAGTCAAAGAGGCCACGCCCAGGATTTATACAGGTGAGTTTAGGAACCATCCTCCCCCGTAGAGTTGTTATAAAGGAGGAAATTATCTATAGAGACATAATGAGTTGTACATCAGCCTGTAAACATGTTTATTTCTGCTGTAAAGTTTTAACATGGGAGTCTATGGGGACTGACTCACTGCTGCCACTGCTGGACCTCAGAAGAACTGCAAGTTTCTGTCTGTAATTACTCTCACTGCCAGCAGGGAGAGCTTCAGGACTAAAGTTTACATGTTTGTGCTCTAACTTTCATAAAGTGAAAATATTCCAAAGGAATGTGTGATGGGTTGAGATCTATCAGGTCGAACTGCGCTGAGATTAAATTATTGGTCTTGTTATTGACCATATTGTTTCACTTTCTGACTTCCTCTGTCTCTCATTGTGACGTTAAATGTTGTGAAGAGCCTCTTGTTTGTTTTTCTTCCCTCAGCTGATAATGGGCGGAACTGAACCCCTCCCTACACACAAAGCTCCCTGCCCCTCCCCCCGGGCTGACTCCCTGGTGACGGCAGCACTTCCTGAAACACCTGGACAGGTGAACAGCTACAGTGTTGACCTACCTGTCGGGCTGTAGCCTGCTACAGGATGACAATCGACCGCACCGGTGGCCTTAGCGTTGAAATTCAACATCTGTGTGAGTACTGGTTTCATTTGACAGATAACTTTAAGGGTTGGATTCCGCTGTTGGTTCCTATGTGAGAGTTGAAGCTGACACGAAGCTGAAGTGGCTGCAGTCACAATAAATCCCGCACTCTGCTTTCATCGCGCAGGTTCCTCCCGACAATCACCAGAAATGTCTTTCAGCCAAACTCCGTTTAAATTTAATGCCGGTTTAACGTTCATTTTCTCCTCATTGTTTCACATATGAAAGAAAACAAGTCAGGGCCATTTACCTTTGACTGGGATCAAATCAGCTCCGTCCAGTTTATTAAAGAAGGATTAGCATGTCTGTTAAAAATAAATCTGCTGCTCCAGAGTTTGGACGTTTGTTTCTTTAAGGTTTGAAGATTTCTTACCTATGGTCCAAAAAACTGATCGTCTGCCAGAAATCTGCAGTAATTTCTGCTAAATGTTTTGCCAAAAATGACTGCTTTTATTTAAAGTGCTGTAAATGATTTTTGGCCTATGATATGTGAAAAATATGTCAAATGTGTCCCTCATGAATGACATCAAGTTGTCTTGAGCCACCAACAACACTCTTGTCTTATCCAGCTAAAAAAGTCTCTTTGATATGTGTTTTTCTAGAGACATTAACATGGTTAAGATGGCAGCAGATGTAACGCATTAGTTCAATAAAGATATTTTAAGTGGCCAAAAAGGACTGAATTGGTTATAATTCAGGTACAATAACACAGATTCATACTTATAACATAACTTAATATATAATCCCTCTCTAAATCATGTTTGCTACAGTCTGTTTACCAATATAAGTAAAGAAATTACACATATAAAAACCACAGATACATTTGAAATCACTTTTTGTTACAACACCTGCTTCAGTTTCTCTACCTCAACTTCACACAGAAACTAACACACTTCCCCCCCCTGAATAAAGCAAAATCTGCAGCAGTCTCATGTTTGTCTGGAGACGATTAATCAATCAATAGATCAGTTTGATGGAGAAGGAGATCAGTAGCAGTGCAGTCTGAATACTTTTTGACTTTTGCCTTTAAAGGAGCTCAGCGGTGCTTGTAATGCAACCCTGAGGTCATTGGGTGAACTGCAGTGCTCTGTAGACTGATAACAGGACCCACTGAAAAGTAAAACCAAACAGTTGGAGATTAAGCTTACTTTTTGAGCTTACTTGTTGTTCCTAGAGTGTTTAAAAGTAGAATGGGAGGCAGAGCCTTCAGTTTTCCAACTTAGAGTTTGGATTCAGGAGACAGACACTATCTCTACTTTTAAGATCAGACTGCAAAGTTTCCTTTTTGCTAAAGCATATAGTTAGGGCTGGATCAGTTGACCCTGAATCCTCCCTTAGTTATGTTGCAATAGGTCTAGGCTGCTCGGGGATTCTTCTTCAGTCACCTTTCTCACTCACTTTGTGATAATAGAGTACTCTGGCTCTCTTCCACAGCTTGTCTTTTATCCTGTCTTCCTTCTCTCACCCCAACCAGTTGGAGCACATGGCCGCCCCTCCCTGAGCCTGGTTCTGCGGAGGTTTCTTCCTGTTAAAAGGGAGTTTTTCCTTCCCACTACTGCCAAAGTGCTCGCTCATAGGGGGTCATATGATTGTTGGGTTTTTCTCCGTATGTCTTATTGCAGTGTCTACTTTACAATATAAAACCCCTTGATGCGACTGTTGTTGTGATTTTACACTGTATAAATAAAATTGAATTGAACTAAGCTTGAGTGAGTGTTTGAAGAAGCCTGCAGAATTGCCACAGATATGATTTTAATAGAAACAATGAAATGAAGACTTGGTCCATCAGCAGCGCTGCATGAAGCTGAAGCTCTTCTCACAAATGTTCTGGCTCATGTTTCTGCAGACGGTTGAACCTCAGACGGCTGAAAGGAATACGTCTCGTTTCAGGATGAATGAGTCTATGAAGACTCAGCTGGTGAGCGCCATCTATCTGCAGGAGGTGGAACTGCAGGAGAACCCTATTGACGACAAGCAGGACAACAAGAATAGCAACAATGGTGAGTCTGATAATCAATAATGAAACATCTGGAGATGATGTGATGCCCTTGGATGTTGGAGGGTCCTGTGAGGCCCTTTGAAACGTTTCCTAAAAAGGTTGTGATGTTATTGTGAATGAACCTGTCGGCAAAAACTTCAAAAACATCACGAGAAGTACAGACGTACTTCATTTCAGTCCAACTTTATTCATAACACACTTTGCAACAGAAATCACATGACGTTGCTTTATTATGAAAGCTAAAGACTCACAGTGAATCAGCTGTGAGCAGCAGAGGAGACCATGGGGAGGAAGAACTCCCTTTGAACCTGAAGAAATGTTCAACAGAACCAATAGATCAGGTGGTCCTGTCAGAGGAGGAGAGAAGCATTGTTGGGACTCAAGTCCTCTGAAAGGAGGTTAAAGCACAATTGATGTAGGGTCATATCAGTCCATCACAGAAGAACTAGTTCTCTCCAGTTACCAATACGCTGGCACCTCATTTCTCTCATTATGAAATTAAAGGTGTCTGTCACAGCGATTCTGAGTAACAGGAAGGTGGTGATGTTAGTTGATGTATTGATTGATTCTTGCAGCAGATAAAACATTCACAGTGGAGGATGCCGTGGAGAAAATTGGCTTCGGCCGTTTTCACATCCTGCTGTTTGTCATCATGGGGAGCTCCAACGTGAGTCACTTTTCTGGTCAGCAGCTCAAAATACTCAGAGTATTTAAAGTAATCAGGGTACTCACTGTGTGCATGCGTGCGTGTGTGTATGCAGATCGTGGAGGCGATGGAGATCATGTTGTTAGCTGTGGTTTCTCCAGAGATTCGATGTGAGTGGCATCTGGACGACTGGCAGGTGGCACTTGTCTCCACTGTGAGTCACAGCACACTGATTGATCTGCTGATCATTTATTGATTAATTGATTAATTTGCTGTGTGGTCTTCAGGCTGTCAGTTAAGCTAAACCCTCTGAACTGTCCGAGGATAACCCTAACCTCAGTGGTGCTTTCTTTAGCATGGTTTGACTTTATGAGGTCAGCAGCTCTGAACAGGTCTCACTGATCGATCGATCACGTTCACAGTCAGCAGAGCAGCTTCTTGTGTCATTACATCAGTGGCATGAGAGCTCAGTAACATGATTATATGAAAGTGCTGCAGCGCTCGTCTCTGTGTCCTCAGATGGTTTTTCTGGGCTTCATGGTTTGTGGAGTGTTGGGAGGATACATCGCGGACCGATACGGACGCTGGAAGGTCAGAAACAACCGACACGCCAGATCTCAGCCGGAGTCTGTGCACTGATTGGCTGACTGCTGGTGTGTGTGTGTGTGTGTGTGTGTGTGTGTGTGTGTGTGTGTGTGTGTGTGTGTGTGTGTGTGTGTGTGATCCAGGTGGTGTTCGGTGGCTTCGTGTGGAGTGCGTACTTCTCGCTGCTCACGTCATTCGCACCATCGTATGGTTGGTTCATCTTCCTGCGTGCTATGGTGGGCTGCGGTGTCGCAGGAGTGTCACAAGGGTCAGTTCACACACAGAAACATTACGCTGAACATCCTGCACTCTGATTAGCTAGATGGTGGTAAGTTTCAGTGGATGCTTCAAATGAAAGTGTCTCTGTTCAGGTTTGTGCTAAAGACCGAGTTCATCCCGGCGAAGTATCGAGCCATCCTGCTGCCTCTGGCCACCGTGAGTTCATCCTTTCTTTAAGTTTCACTGGTTTCCACAAAAATGCAGACGAGGAAGTCAGAATCATGTTGACCACAAAGTACCGCTCCATCTGGGAGACCTCACAGAGGGAAACATCACAGAGGTCATAATGGGTGTCCACACAGGGAGCAATCATCGGCATCACTTTGTCATTGACAGGCGATTGCTAACAGACATTACAGGCTGAGGTTTCCTGGGTAACCCACCACCGTATATCAGTCAACTGTATTTTCACTCCGTTGGTAGTTGCCTTTATTGCTCACCTAGAAGTTGATAAAAGTTTAACTGAGGGCCCACTCACTTCCCGTCAGCAGCTGTTATTTTGCTGGCAGTTCCTTCCTTACTCCCCTCTAATCCATATCTCTAAGATCATGTACTGGAAATCAGATATTGTGATAGCACAGAGGTTGACAGGGTTCTAGTGCCCATCACTGAGAACCTCACAGGGTTAAATCCAGTGTTTATATTTGAGTTTTATAATAATCATGGGCAACAGCAGCTTTAGTTCTGAATATTTTATTACATGTAAACTCAACATGCACAGCATAAAAGATAACAGATCTACACATGTTTGATGTTTTTATCTTTTAAGGCATTACACTCAACCACACAAAACAAGCTTGTCAAAGAGTCAGTGTATACACACAGTTATTAATCACAGTCTTGTGGAGATAATATTCTGTTTTTAAACAGACGTGAAAAAGGTTTAGATTTCTAGGAAATACAAAACATCACAAGATGACAGCAGCACAGCTGAGAGTCAATCTCTAAAACACATACATGTGTCATAAATCACACATAATAGTATGTCACCGGCCTCATTTTAATGTTTAATACCCATTATGGAGAGAGCACAGCTTTATGGGTAACAGCTTCAGCTGACGGAAGCATGTCAACCATTAACTGTGACATTTGATAGAGTGAAAGTAAAAACTAATGCTTTTGGTGATAAAACAAAAGTGTTGGAAATTGGATTTATTGGAACACTTCAAGGCAAGTCAGAATCTCTAAAATATGTACAAAGCTGCATCATCTGCATAGCGGTGCACGTTGATGAGATTGATAGTAATGATCTTTGTATGTTATGTAAACAGAAATGTACTGAGAGTAGAGCCCTGCGGCACCCTGTTTAAAACCCTCTATTTACTCTGGTGCTCTGTACTTCTGTGTTTGGATCATATTTGTCTTAAACATTAAAATCAGAGGCTAGTTTGTTTTTCTCCCATGGGGTTTTTAATGGCATCCTCAAACTGACCTTAGTTACCTGTGTGGTGTGATGTTAGATATTCTGGATGCTGGGCTCCATGCTTATCATCATTCTGGGTATGTTGGTGGTGCCAACTTTGGGCTGGAGGTGGATGATCCGGATCTCTGTCACCCCCAGTATCATCCTCATCTTCCTCTTTAAGGTGAGATGTGCTCCTCACCTGTCCATCCTAACCTGTGCAGCAGTGCTGTGATCATTATATTAGAAATGAATGCACCTATGAACATTCAGTGTGGCAAATTAAACAAAGAATGAAAGTTACCTAAAGAGGTTTTCAAAGACGTTCAAGTCTTGCTGTAATAATTCACAGTTACTGTAAGAAGTGAGGGATGATTTGGAGGTTATGAACTAGGCTGTCAGGTTTTAGGTTTTTAAACTGTGAAAGTGCTAAAAAGAGCTGAGGTGAACAGAAAAGAGAAGCAGAGTCACTAAACAAGCATAAATCACATGAAGCATAAGCTGGGGAAGGCTAAGTTGTCACATTAATCTCATCAAGGCTAATGTGTTTCTGATTGTTGGGTTTATTCAGGCTGAGCCTTGTGAACCCAGGCTGACTGCTGTTTCTGTCTGTATTGCTTCAAAATCAGTTTATTCCTGAGTCTGCTCGTTACAACGTATCAGCAGGAAAGACCGAGGCTGCCATGAAAACGCTTCATTGGATCGCCAAAATGAACCGAGCTTCTCTTCCGCCTGGACGACTCATGGAACCTATTACAGTGCGTTAAGTGTAATGAGTAAGACTTGAAATAAGTGTATTGATCTTCCTGGATGTCGTTTTGCTGAGTGAATCTTTCAGCTCCTGAGTAGGTTTTGTTGTCAAAGTTATTAAAAACAAGTTTGTGATAACAGTCTACTGGAAAAACACTACAAAGAGCAGTATGTGTAATTGACACAATGTCCTGATTGTGGCTCATAATATAAAGCAACTTAAGGTGATTGCTGTTGTGGTTTGGCACCACACAAATAAAACTAGGTTGAATTGAGTTGAATCTGAAGTTATCACTGGATTCAGTCAGAGGATATCTGGTGTGAATGTTCCTGTATGTTTCAGAGAGAAAGAGGCAGCTGGAGAATTCTCCTCAGCCCATCATTCAGGAGGACATCTGTACTGCTCTGGTACTCATGGTAATGGTATTTTATTTTTTAGTGTTTTAATAAAAGCAGGATGCATAGCCTTCACAGTCAAAGGGCATCAAAAGAGCAAAAGATCTAGTGACAGCAAACTGGAAAATTGAACAGGCTACATTTACAGACAGCAATAGTCATGCAGTATTATTTGTTAAGGAAACCAAATCACAAAGTATGAGTGCTTTATATTAAAACATATTAACCTATCATACACATAGAGGAGAATACGCTATTCTGTCTTCTGATTGGATGCCAAACAGGAAGAATTAGTACAAAGTACTAAGATTAAACAGAAAAAAATTGGACCATAACTATTCTTAAAACATTTCATAGACAAATTAAAATGCTCCCAGCACCTTTTTTCCCCCCCCCAACCCTAAAGACATCCGTGGTTTGTAGAAGTCACTGAATGTGGTTGTTTTTCCCGGTATGTATGATTCTTCTTGGACCTGTTTGGGACCAATTTTCATTTGCTTCACTCTCAGGTTTGTGGCATCGTTTATATACTACGGCTCAGTGCTGAGCAGTTCAGAGCTGTTGGAGAAGAACCTGTTGTGTGTTATGGACGCTGACAAAGAGCATCAGGTCAAACATCGCCATGAGGACGGACTGTGTTACTGCATCCCTTTTGGTTACAGTGACTACCAGACTCTGCTTATCAGCTGCCTCGGAGAGGTCGCATGTGAGTCATCGTCAGCGAAACGTGTTGAGAGAATTTTCAGTTCGTCAGTTTTTCAGCCACACTGCAGAATGGTTCCTAAAACGTACTGTGAAGGTTTGCTGCTGTGCTGCTCCTGAATCAGGTCTATTCTGACTTCTCTCTTCTGTCCTCCCAGTGGTCCCAGCAAACATTGCCCTGCTCAACGTGTTTGGACGCAAGATGACTCTGACCGTACTGCAGCTGTTAGCAGCCTTTTTCTTTATGATCCTCAACATTTGCTCCACTATGTAAGAGCCCCACAGACTAGACCCCTCTGACTGGGTCCAGGTTTATGATGTCATCTTGTTAGAGCAGGTCCAGGTTTATGATGTCATCTGGTCTGTTATGGTCATGCAGGTTTGGCTTCACAGTGCTGCTGTTTCTGCTGCGGTCTCTGGTCTCCATGAACTTTAATGTGGTTTACATCTACACGGCAGAGGTACGATAACAGTCTGCTAGGTTCACCGGTGCATTTAAGGACCGGGTCTGATGTGACAGGTGTTTTGGTTTCTCAGGTGTATCCCACGGTGGCGCGCTCTCTGGGGATGGGTTTCTGTACGTCGTTCAGTCGTATCGGAGGAATGATCGCTCCGTTCATTGCTCAGGTCCGTTCGCTGTCCTGATTAATGATCAGAGTTTTCAGATTTTTGTTGCAGTCTATCATTGCTCTGCGTGTACTTCAGGTGCTGATGTCTCAGTCGGTGATTCTGGCTCTCACGCCGTTCGCTGTGGCCTGTGTGCTCTGCGCTATAGGAAACTTCCTGCTGCCGATAGAAACCAAAGGACGAGCTCTGCTGGTGAGAATGTGATTTTGTATGAACTTTGTTCTTTATTCTTACATCTAAACGCTGTGGTCTGACATGTTTGTTTGTATTTTTTCAGCAAAACTCCTGATGGTGTCTCTGAACAATCTGCTGCTCGTTGTTATTTTGTTATATTATGTGTAAAAACATTAAAGCTGTTACTGAACTCAGGTGTTGCTGTGCCTTCATTAACAGCTCAAAGGGAATTAATGTTAGTATCAGTGAAAAAAACCTAACATTGTTCAGGTTCTCTGGCCAGTTTGTCATTGACAGGCGATTTGTAGGCAGTTTGTAGCATTATTTTTCACCTCCTCCTGCACTTCACATGAATCAGCTATGATTTTATGCTTAAAAGATTGAACAGTATAAGAATGAGCATTATTTCTGGCTCTTTGTATGCAAATAATTGTAAATATATTTTATAAAGATATCCAGAAGTATGTTATTAGTACAGTAGGCTCTAACAGTAATTCTATATGCTCATTAATAAACTGAAACTAGGAAACAAAGTGTTTGGGTGAGATATTCTACCTGTGGATGTTTTTTTTTCTTCATCGTGTTACAGATGTCATGTTTTACTTTGATCATATAAAACATATAACTATACTTTAGACACGCAGGGCTGGATGTCCTAAATGAGCCACTGTACATATAATAAAACCTGTGAGTGCAGTGTAAATGATCTTCCTCTGGCACCACCTTCAGGACAGGATACAGTCTCGCCTCAGGTGTGACATGAGCAGCCTCTCAGGTGCAACTGAAACAGAGTTAAAAAGAGCTTTATAACATGTGAATAGTTAGAGCCACCTGGTGGACAAATAACGCCACTGCGTTAAGGTTTCTCGTTGCACAATACACGCCTCAGCAAAGGAAAATAATCCCAAAATGGAGATGGGTGCACGTGAGCAGCGTTGTTGTTTATATGTTTAATAGTGAAAACATTCTCACAGTAGTAATAGTTCATATGTATCTTTACTATAAGCGCTGCTAGCATGTACCCTGAAAGTTACAGCCATTTTGGAGCATTAATAGTAACTTTATTCACTAGTACTTTTGGTTAGCATCCATCCATCCACCTTCTGCCGCTTATCCGGGGCCGGGGCAGCAGCCCAAGCAGAGAAGCCCAGACCTCCCTCTCCCCAGCCACCTCCTCCAGCTCATCCGGGGTAACACCAAGGCGTTCCCAGGCCAGCCGAGAGATATAATCTCTCCAGCGTGTCCTGGGTCTGCCCCGGGGCCTCCTCCCGGTGGGACATGCCCGGAACACCTCACCCAGGAGGCATCCTTGTCAGATGCCCGAACCACCTCAACTGGCTCCTTTCGATGTGAAGGAGCACCGGCTCTACTCTGAGCCCCTCCCGGATGGCCGAACTTCTCACTATCTCTAAGGGAGAGTCCAGCCACCCTTCGGAGGAAGCCCATTTCCGCCGCTTGTATCCGCGATCTCGTTCTTTCGGTCACTACCCACAGCTCGTGACCATAGGTGAGGGTAGGGATGTAGATCGACCGGTAAATTGAGAAAAAACGGTAAATACAGAAAACATTTAATGTTTTCTGTATTTTATTGTGAACAAAATTGAGTTTGTGAGATGTGCGAATCATTGCGT
>VURO01022363.1:0-13377 GCA_015108175.1 Pelvicachromis taeniatus
ACAGCATTTGTAACTGGTGCTAATTAGGGCTGGGCAAAACGATTATTTTCCGAATCGATGAATCTAGTGATTAATTTTTCGATGCATCGATTAATCTAATTATATATGTTACTGCTAAGCAGCTTAAATTAGTTTCGCATTTACGGAGGTTGGGTGTTTATCTCTGAGTGTGTGTCTACGTGGGGGGTGTCTGGATGAATTAAAGGGTAAAAACCAGCGTTAGTAAAAAAGTTGAAAACTTACGGTCGTTTTATGATCGGCCATTTCCACCTTACAAAGCCGGCAAACGACTGAATCACTTCCTTTTCAGTTAAAATATCCCCATACTGTAGAACTGCGTGTTCGGGGGGCGTGGTTTAAGTCGACATGTTACCGCTACTCGCTGCCGCCATGTGTTTTTTTGAAAGTGACGACGCATCGACGCAAATTTTTTACGTCGACGTATTTTACATTGACGTAATCGATTACGTCGACGCGTTGTCCCACCCTAGTGCTAACACTGCACTGCTGAGCCACCCCCATGAATACATCAGATTTCTTTTAAAAAAGCTCCCAAAGGAGCTCACTGGAGGACAAGAGGAAATCTGTGTTGAAAGAATTCGTTTTTACAGTTTTCAATTTTTTTTTTTAGATCTTTTGGATCTGCCTGGCGTTGACGTGGAGGTGTCACTGTGAGGATTCCCAGCCAAAATGCTGGATTTAAATTCCCGTTAACAATTTTGTTGTTGTTGCTTTGTACACAGCACTTGAGGATCCTGTCATTTCTGACCTAAATGTTGCCATTGCTTGTTTTCTTTGTTATGGATGAGTTGAGCTTTTCCACAGGAATTAGCACTGAATAGCTGAAATCAGTTTGACATCTGAGCGCTGCAAAATTTGAGCTACAGCCTGGTAGCTTTTCCGCTTGCCAGCTGTCGAGACTTTCCTCATCACTAAATGCATGTGAGGTAGAACTGTTGGTGCGCTCGTGTGTGCATGTATGTTTGCATGGGTGTGGAGGGAGGGGGGAGCACGTATCTGTCTGCACAGATTGACACGTGTTTCAGACCTCTGAGTATTAATGATCATAAACTTTAGTCCATTATCGGATCAGCGCTCTATTTCAAGCCTCCCGGCAACCGCATCCAGCTTATAATGACCCAGAGCTTGAAAGCCTGTTGTCCCTGTGCTGTTGTGACACTGCTCTGGATAACAGCTGTGTGCACACTGGTGTCTTGCTGCTCATGTCTAAATACAGCCACCTATTCAAACACATGAACAGTGCGGGGTAGTTCATGTAAGAACATCAGAGGAATGACTGCAAGTCGTCATGAAATGAAAGTATGGAAATGAAAGCTTTGCTGTCTTCAGTTTTTAAAAAAAGAAGCCATTCAGCCAGTTTTCTGTGCTGTAATGCATATTTTTTTGCTCTAGCAGCTGAAGGTTGGACATTAAAAAACATTTTTATTGTAACCTTTCACTTCTTCACTATATTACTCCGACATTTACAGCACGCGCTACCATTTGTCGTACATTTTTAAAAAGTCTGATAAATTTGAGGCTTGGCATTATGAAGCAGAAACTTTTTTAACTTTTTGCCTGGCACACTCCTCACTGATATTTTACTATGACTCCATTTTTGGCATTTATGGAAAACCAAATCATGTTTCCCCATTACTTATGAAATGGCAGTCCTTGAAGATGCTGCACTGAATTCACTTTCTTCAACAAGAACAAAAACAAAACCCTTCCCCCTCCAGCATGAGATGTACGAAGATGACAGCCGGACAAAATTAACGCAGGTGGCGTCGAGAACTGGTAATCTTTCACTTTGTTTCTCCTGACTGGGGGATTTGGTTTCAGACCTGTTGTGCAATCCTAAAGAGTTCTGACAACAACATCTGCTGTTCGAGAGGGAAATCAGGGATACATCCTGCTGGGGCACAAATGCTTGTTGTGATGAGATTAGCAGTTGGGGATGACCCCCCAGCACCCTTGTCATCGTGATCAAGGAGACAAGGAGGGACAAGGAGCCCTGGGTGTCGGTACACTTGCGGCAGCATGAGCAGTGTTACTGTTTTTCATTGGGAGACTATTTGCCTCTCGGAACATCATTAAACATCACTTGAGGACATTCGGCTTCATTTACAATTATGTGTGTGGAAATGTTCTTAACCTGCTTTTAAAAGTTTTTAATTGATCTTTTATTAATTGGTAACTCTGCCATTTTAGTGCTTTTAGATCTGAGTGGGGCATTTGATACAGTGGATCATGGGATTCTCTTGTCAAGACTGCAGAGCTGTGTGGTATTAAAGGAACTGCACTTGAATGGTTCAGATCTGACTTAACTGACATTAGTCTTTCGGTCAGGTTCGGTGGCTCTTCATCCACATGCACCTCCCTTATATGTGGGGTCCTTCAAGGATCTGTCCTTGGCCCTGTACTTTTTCCCCTTTACATTAAGTTAGGCTCTATTTTCAGAAAATATGGAGTCTTGTTTCACTGTTATGCCGATGATTCTCAAATCTACTTTCCTCTCAAAAATCATTTTACAAACTCTCTAAGTTTTAAGTTTTGCTTAACTGCCTCGATGAGATAAAATCATGGCTTGCATTAAATGTTTTGACTGTAAATGATCAAAAACCTGAGACTGTACTGTTTGGACCTTCTGACCCTCGTTTTTCTTTTAAGGGTGAGCTTGGCCCTCTGGAAAAGTCTCCCATTGCAAAAAATCTGTGAGTGTTCTTTGATGGCAGTTTTTCATTTGAGAAACAAATAAAATCTGTTGTAAAATTTATGCACTCCATATTGTACATATATGCCATGTCTTTTGCACAATATTTATACTGCTGACCTCTGTATATTTTATTTTATATACATGTATACACACACACGCACGCTTGCACGCACACACACACATGTGCTGTACCAGTGTGACAAAAAACGTGATTTGATTTGACACATTTTAAGATTTTATTGCTTGTTAAGTCTCTAAATGGATTAGCGCCGCCATACCGCTCTGATCTTTTAACTAAAAATACTGCAAACAGAGCTCTCAGGTCAGCTGATACATTGCTTCTAGTTGTCCCTAGAAGCAGGCTGAAACACAGATGAGACCGGGCCTTTGCGATTGCTGCGCCCAAACTTTGGAACAGTCTGCCTCTTCAAATTAGGAACTCTCCAACACTTGACATCTTTAAAACCTGTCTGAAAACTCATCTTTACTCACTAGCTTTTAATTGTGACTGAATTTTTGTTTTGTTCTTTGTGTGTGTTTGTTCTACTTTTTACTTTTTTAATCTGTACAGCACTTTGGTCAACCTGTGTTGTTTTTAAATGTGCTTATAAATTAATCGATTGATTGATATGTTAGTGAATCCGTCTTTTTTCAGTATAAGGAAACACACTTACCTGTGAGGTGAAGCAGAGGGCGGTGTCGATGACCTAAGAGCGAAGCTTTCACTGCTAAGGCGGAGAAAGTGCAACAAGAGAAACTTAAATAATAGCGTCTGAGGAGGAAGCCAGAAAAGTGGCAGCTTTCCAAAGTGTTCCCATCTGAGGGACAACCATCTCAAATAAATAAATGAATAAAAAGTTGCAGCTGAAATAATGGGGGTGCTGAATATTGTTGAAAAAACCTAAAAATGACACTAAAGATAAAATAATATAAGATAACATGAGGAATACAGGGATATGTTTAAATTAAAAGACGTACACCTTTACACTGGTTGGATACTCATTAATTTATTTCATATAAAATATTTGTATTCTTTCATAAGCTCAATTCATTTCATACACATTCAAGAAAATTGATAGAAAACATGGTGGCCGGAGAATACCCACCAGTCACCGCTAAAACAGAAGCTCAAGAAAGGATGGTAGTAACAGCAGTAACAGCTTTATATCAAAGAGGAAACATATGCAAATATGTAATATTATGTGTTTCAGACATGCTGTATATGTAACATTTAGGTACACATTACACTGAGGTCCGGTAATTTGTCCTTTTGGGTACGTTCATGTTTGTACCTGTAGGGGCCGCTGTTTCTGAGAATGTTGCTAAAATGAGAACGATGTGGTGAATCCTAACAGTGGCAATGAATCTTTTAGCTATATAATGGACTAAACGGGTAATGGACAAGTATATTTTTAGTGGCTAGTTAAAGAAAAACACTGTCTTGCTGAATTGTTTCATGCTGGAGGAAATTAGACCTTGTGACCTCAGAATTTCTTTAAAAACCTTGCAGCCTAGTGAAGCAGGTTCAGTCTCCTAGCTTGGAAGCCTACACCATGTATGAGTCAAACTGAACTAGTCTCAAAGACCTGACAGTGAAACGAAATGTCATCATTCAGATTTGAAATGCTTCTGTGATTCACTCTGTCACTGAAACACAGCAGATGCTGTTTCCTGGATAAGTCAAAATGAAGTATCTGTCAGTAAATGTCATGGTTACTCTCAGAGGAATGCTTTGATTGCTTTGTGCTGTTTTCTCTGTTGTAGTTTCACTTCAGGCTTCCATACCTGGCCTGTAGATCCTGTTAGTGCCACTCAGAGGTAGCTGCTGCTTCTATAGAGCTGCCAAGCGCTCCCAGTTGGCAAACCATACTATTAATTAGCTTAAGACTCATACTGTTCAGTAGTACACGCCTGGGCTTCGGTTCAATGCTTAATTCATTTTTGTCTTTTCCCATAATTCCTTGCATTGCTGCAGAAGCAATGCAGTGAACGCCGTAGCTTTCTGTCCAGTTCCCATCACACAAAGCCGAACTCTCTGTGTGGTGCTTTTGTGAGTTGGATATCCACTAAGTAAATCACACTGTAGGGCCACTGAAGACTGTTTTTCTCATGAAAGTGTTCCAAGTTATCCATTTTTTTAACCCCTTATCCAGGTGAGGATTGACCCTATCCCAGCTGACACCTCAGTAGTAAACCCTGATGTCTGTGATACCCACTGCTCTGACCAGGGTGGCAGCCTCTACCTGAACAGAAATCAAGTCAGAAAGCAGCTTAGCATATTTCCCCTAAAGGCTTTATAGCTTCCATTAGAGCCAGGAAAAAAAATAAATAAATGAAATGCAGGAGCGGAGGAGGAGGGGAGGGAAGAAGAGATAAGAGAATGGAAATGAGGAATTGTAATGAAAAGCAATGAGGGAGGGTAATCGAAGCAAGTAGAAGCCTAAGGGGGGTGGCCTCAGGGGCCCTGAGCGTTGTCCTCTTTCACTGCCAAAGAATAACTAAGCTGGAGGTGATTTTTTTTCTCCCTATCACCATTTCACTCCTTCCACCATCTGCTGGTACTAGGAACAGAGCTTTAGCTTTGAAAGTACAGCACTTGTTTTCCTGCTTTATTTTGTAAAGCGAGATCGGCCTTCTAGTCTAGCTCAGTGGCTCAATATGCAGAACGCAGAGTAGGAGCTAATGGAATCTGCACATTCATGATTGCCATCACAGTCATAATTAATTAATGGTAAACTGCAGCAGCGTTAAAGGTTCGTCCCAGAAGCACCTGACAGGATGCAGTGCTGAGAATGCATAATAAAATGATCCATCAGGCTGTGTGCGCTGGTGCGTTTGTCCTCCACACAAACACAAAGATCTGCGCTTTCCCTTATCTCTGGCCTGCTGCTGTCATAGCACAGAGCAGGAGAATAGATTGCACTGCTAGGGTTGATTTTTTTTTTTTAGGGCAGGAGGAGGAAACTCCAAAAGAGGTCTATTCCATTCAGTTCAGTGATGCACTCATGCGTAGTAATGTGTTTGTTTTTTTCTAAACTCTGGAAATCACCAAAGGATACCTTTCAATCATATTAACAGAAGGCTATTGAAATCTGTCTCTGGAATCAAGATTGGGCTTAATGTCAGCCATCAGTCCAATCCTAAGGAGTAAAAAGAAGTACTCATCAGCTCCACATGTCATCACAGGAGTGTGATACTAGCTTAACAGGGAAGTTGTTCACGAGATGCTACTGCTTTTGCTACTTGTTGCTTCCAGTGTAATTTTGCGTAATTTACTGGGATATTTATATCTTAGAGTTTTCTGTTATATTTTGTAATTTTGTAATATGATGTGTAATTTAATTAGTTAATGTTCTTACTATCTTCAAACAACTGCAACCACATAATTTTGTCTAGGATTAATAAAGTATTCTGCTTCTGATCATTCTGATTTGCTATTAATTGCCCCCTTGCACCACTGTTCTTCATCAGTCAGTAAGAGCAGGCTTTTTTGGCTATTTAAAATCTGACCAAGAAGCTCAATAGCATGCACAGCATATTGTGTTGAAAACATGTTTCCACAAATGCAGGTAATACCATTAACCTGAAGCATTGCCGGTGCCTTGGGGCGCTCACGATGAAAGCTTTAGAGTCCCAGACAATTTCTCCCCTACCATGCACTACTACAGAAATTGAACCGACACAGTGATATCACGGATGCAACCGTCTGCTGTGTTGTAAAAGGCACGATGCCAGTAAGCACAGTTGAAAATGTCTGATTTAAGCGGCTGAATCAATTGACCCTCATTACCAACTCCCTATACATAAACGTCTCCCTCAGTTACCCCCAGCTACTAATCTAATCAATCTAAATAGATTATATTGTGATTTCATTGTGTTTGTAAAAAAAGATTCAGAACTTTTATTTCCTCCAGATGAAAAGATCAGTTGTATGTGTAATAAACAGACTGCACTGTATGAATAACACAATGAAGTAATAAGGAATCTTTTGAAGTAGCAAAAACCGCAGTTCCTTGAGTGTCCACTTGAAACTGGCTGTAAAAGTGAGGGTGTAAATTCCCGAATGTATTGCAGATATAAACATGTTTACTACCTACTACAAGAACAAGGTTTTGGTCTTTACAGTATATCTCTCCCTTGACAAGAACTATATGGGCAGTCAATTTGTATATAGCATCTATTTCCATGGCCAACAGTTTTAGCTTATCTTGGCTAACAGCTGGAGGCCAACAGAGGTGTCTGTAGCTGTCTGCTAGGATCACTTACACTAAAGTGATTCACTTAACTGGACCTCTTAACTTTGTTTACGGTGATCGAGTATTTTAATGCTGTTAGCTGACAAACAGCATAGCTTGTTGTGTGGTTAATTGCACTAATAATCAGTCTAAGCAGTCTGTGCTACAGTTTTTGTGAGTGAAATCCTAGTGCTAGCTAGCACTAATTAGCTTGTGTTTGTGTCTCTGCTGATTGAGCTTGCTAATAGTATTGAAAACTTTCCACCCTTTTGTTTTTCTAATACAATCATGTCTATTTAAAAAACACACAATATCTTAATTGTTGCAGTTCTAAAATTAGGGTTTCAGAATGCAAGTGCTCAAACTGTCCATCTTTTATATACAGTTACTGTCCATCTATTATAAGCAGTCAAGTGCTTTTTATTGCTTATTCTTTCTTCCACAGCTTTCATTTGTTTACATGTTTAACTTATATAAAAGTAATCACTGCCTGTGAACATAATAAATTTGAAACTTTGTGCAGTTTATCCTAGAAAAGCTTGCATTAGCTGCTCGACAGCATTTATAAAATGCATTTATATGGAATTAATTGTAATCAATGGACAGGTCATTCTGAATTTTGTTTATTGTTATTTCTTAACAACTTACTTGCTTTTCAACTCTTATTTCACCATAATAACCTCCCAGAACTTTATATATAGCAATTAGATGGCTCAGATTTGTTATAACGTAACAAGATGTACCCAAATAATATTTGGCAGGCATGCAGTAGTGTTGCTGTGGTAACACTTAGCCGTTGCCCATCAGATTGTAAATGATCGCTGCCATTAATGGAAGCAGCACCGCAGCAGCTTCGCTGCTGGCCAGCACACACTCTATCTTCTGGACAGGTAATTTAGGGCACACTATAGGTGCACACATGCACACACACACACACAACACAAGAAAATAACACACAAACACAGAAGGGACATACACACTCTCATATACGTGACTCAGTTCTTGAAAACACACCGTGCCAACAAAATGTCAGCGTATCACACACACTCACACAAAATGTTAATCCTGTGGAATTTCTCTGGAAAACATAAAACAAACCAAAACTAATACACACACACCCACACACACGCAAATTTTAATATTATTAAATGACTCACATACACATTGTGTTTTGGTAAGCATTACACTTCACAGTGTCACACACATACAGTACACTCACACACTCATCTTCACCTTGGAGGCTTTTTTTGTATTATAGCAGACCCATTTTCACTGAGTCCCACTACTGTACTTAGATAAGTGTGTGTGCGCGAGTGTGTGTGTGTATCTGTGGCTGTTTATCTTGCTCAGCTTGGCCCAGTTGCATTCATGTCGTCCTTGAGCAGAACACAATGTTGAATCTTAATGTCTTAAAATGTCTCAAACGTCTATAGAGAGGGAGAGAGAGAGAGAGAGAGAGAGAGGTGTTGTGCAACAGCTGAGGCATGCACAAGCCTTTATAGGTTTGAGTCCTTTATCTGAAAGCCACTTTGGGCCTGGGCTTACATGCACGTTAAAGGCAGTCAGCCCCCTTTAACTGATGTGTGCTTCATCATTGAATTAGCAGAAACTTTCTGAAATTAAAAACTCACTTGGGATACAAACAGTATCGGGACACTCACAGGAGTTCAAACTAATAAAAGAAAATGTTTGGATATTACCCCAATCAGTCAGGGAAAAAGTTAATTGTCTCTCACATTAGAGTCCTGTGAATGCAGATCTGTATTCTCAGCATCTCAAGCTACGCCGATTAGTTTATGGCTGAAAACACACCCTTCTCGGTGTAAACTAGACCAAAGGGTAGTATTCTGATGCTTACAAATGTATGAATGAATCAGTGTGTCAACATGCAGTTGAAGCTTAAGTAGGCAAAAACATAGAAAAGGCAATAAATTCCGAATTTGAAAAGAGATTGCCCTTCTCCCGCGGCTCTCCCTTACTGTTTAAACTCTTCCCACCGGACGAACAACCAATGCAGACGTGTCAAAAGCTTCTCAAAGTGGCTACTTGGCACTTACTCCAAACGTGGGTCAATCCCCTTAGGCTTCCAGTTAAAATACCTAACTTGGATTAAGAAGCATGTTCACAGTAATAGATCTCTTCCATTGGGATACTGGGCTGTGGAATGTGGCCACGTTCATTGACAGGTGTGCAAAAACAGGAAGCAAGGACTGTAAAAATGTAAATAAATAAAAAAGACAGACAGTGCCACTTTATTCCACTGTACAAAAGTGAAGCCAAAATTGTCCACATCAGATCCAGAATCTGCATCCACGCATCCGCTCAACTTAACCAGAAACACACTCCCCTGCACTTTTTGGTAGCCTGGCCACTCCAGTTTAAACAATCTCAGATCAATCTCTTGCTAACTTAAGGTAACTACAACTGCTAACTATGTTGTTATATTTTTAAAAACACACACACACACACACACACACACACAAATTCTCAGTGTAAATCTGAAGATATAAAAAGAGATAAACATACGTTTTCATTTGTTAAAACTGCATCACTTGTTTTCAGCTGATAATATTATGGTTTGCTATACTTTTAAGTGACTGTATTGCCTGCTAGCTAGTAATCTGATGCACTGATTAGCTTACACACATTTAACTTCTGCTAGTTGAAATTATGAAACTGGATCTACAAAGAATATAGGGAATATAGGGAGAATATAGGGTATATACACACCAATATACTTAATACGTTCCTATCATTATAGTTGAAGAAGTCAGTGGAGTGTCTCTATAAAAAGAAATAAATGTTTTCCTTCTTTTATATACAGTCTGTTGCATATGCATTAAAAAAAAAGATTCTTTACTCAACATGTGAATTTGGAATAAAGCAACCACCACATCGTTATACTCCTTAACACAGCACCACGTAGTCTCTTTGGCTCAGTGTTTCATAATCCTGGGGCAGGAATTGTGTTCCTTCTTCTATGTACATCATAATATCCTTAAAGGCTACCATTTTTGTTAACAAAGGAGGCGACAATCATGTTGATCGCAGCACTAGGTTAAAATCTGGTTTCTGTAATGACCATGTTTTATCACTATGGAAACTCTTTTTTTTCCTTTGTGAATTGGCAATGAAAGTAATGCAAGCTACGTCTCTGCTGTAAAACATCAATTCCTTGGTCACGTCCTCTACAGTAAACATGCTTCTAATCGGCTTTCACCTAGACTTAATGCCATTGTCCTCTTCCCCCCATGTTTCCTGTCTGTTTGTCAGCGACATCCTCCAATTAAGGCTAAATGAGAGGATTAATACCACTCAGCCTGCTGTTGTTAGCTTCATTTATTACAAGGACTGGAAAGATACCAAAGGTAACCGATTCAACCTGGCGGCTCCTCAAAACCAAACAGGTGTCTCACTCATTGAGTCATTCGGGGGCTGACATCATTTTTAGGTTGCATCATCCAGGAAGACCTCAAGGCTAATAAAGCACTGGCATTTCATGCATTTAACTGACGTGACAGCCACTCATGATAATAACGACTGCTGCTGCCGGGTTCATTCCACTGACGGTAACCCGGAGGCCACCCTGAGCAACCTTCTGCTACTGATTACACTCTTCTTGTTGTCCTTGTGTGCATGGGTAACTTGGGCTTTTGTGGCATTAGCAGTGATTAAATACATTTGCGATCTGTTGAACAGAGCTAGGATAAAGTTCACAGAATAACGGTTACGCTGGAATGCAAGCATGTTGATGCCTGTTCTGCAGCGTGTGACTGCGTCTGGGTGTGACGGCGGTATAGTTTGCGTGCATGTAAAAGGAATACGGCACACCTGCTCGAGAAGCGAATACATAGTTTATTCAGATAGAAAAAAACAAGTATGAGCGTGTGTGTGTTAGTAATGGCAGCTGTGCTGCCTATTATTGCTGACATAAAGGGAGCACCTTTAAATATTTGCAGTAGGCTTGTTGATACTGATGCCATCATTAATATCACACAAATGTAGGTGACAAAGACTGGCTTGGTAATGACTATGTTCCATGTCTATAAAACCAGACAGCCACTGAGATGACATTATTTCTGTTTTGTAATAGCACTTTCATTCATAGTCTCCTTTACTATAAATGCACTTTTTATGCCCTTTCTTTAGGTACAGCCCACTTTTACACTTTCAAATGCCACAGTGTTGTCTATAATATGTGCACATATTAGAGAGCTGTCCATTTGTTTAGAACTCTGTTGCTTTAATTAAGAAATTGTTTAGAGCGCAGTTAGGTTTGATAAAAGTCTAGGCGGTGACAGTGTTGTAGGCCTGTCTGAATGTGGTTGGATATCACTAGTCACCCACACACTTGGTAAATCATGTAATGACAACGAACCGTGACTGGAAGAGTGACTTCAGCTTAAGATAAATGAGATATAATAAAAGTTTAGCACCTGGAGTGTAATGCAGTGTTGTTTGCTCACAGTGTGTAATAGATCAACTCTAACCCTAAACATAGTCTGTATATAAAAGATGTAACCATGTTGATGCCACCCAGTGGTCTTGGTGTTTGGCTGGAGCCAGAGTGATCATTTATTTTAGGGTGGAGTAGCTAGCTCTTGGTTAGCAAGTACAGCCATATAACGTATAGGTGTGGCTAAAGGAGCAATTTGAGAAGATTTAGTGTTGTAGTGCTATCCTCCCACTATTACAAAGAAGCACACACAAAACAGCAGATCTGAGACAAGGAGGCGGTACAGAGGAGAGAAAGACAGAGACTCTGGGGAATACATTTTCCATTCGTAGTACATGTAAATGGTAAAATGGCCTGCATTTGTAGAGCGCTTTTACTTAGCCCCTAAGGACCCCAAAGCACTTTACACTACATTCAGTTATTCACCCATTCACATACACTGGTGATGGCAAGCTACATTGTAGCCACAGCTGCCGGACACTGGCGCTACCCTCTGACCATCACCAGTAGGCAAACATGGGGTTAGTATCATGCCCAAAGATACTTGGCATGTAGACTGGAGGAGCCTGGGATCGAACCACCGGTGAGGAGGTGACCCGCTCTACCGCCCGAGCTACAGCCACCCCTGTACTGTACTGAGTATATACCAGCTGGAGCGCTCTGCATCATGACTTCATTTACCCTTCTTTAATTACATAAGCAGACATCAGCTGCACAGTTAAAATGGTTTTATATCTTCATATGTTCTTGTTCGTGGTGCTTGGTTCATTTTTAATTGCTGCAATGAAAACTGCTTTTATATGGTTAAAAATGGATAATGAAACTGGAAGGCTAGATACATCAGCAAGGCTATGGTTGTGGTTTTGATAAAACAATAAAATCCATATCTGGACCAGTGAGTCCACACACAGCTTCTCAGTCTTATTATTCATCACATTCAAAATACTCTGAAGGGCACCTCCAGCAGGCTAGCTCAGGTGCTGCCTGGCAGCTACAGCCGCTGTTTTCAGTCGCCACCTGTCACTCAAATCAGCCACACCCTTAATCACACATGACTTAAGTCCTTAATACAATTCTTAATACAGTTTCAATAGTGATGAGTCATATTGAAATTGTATTGAGTTGTCACGAAAGGGACAACTGAAAATGTTCTTTTCTGTTTATTCTATACTATGTTTAAAAGCTGGACTCACTGTTAGGAACTGCAGTACTTTGCAGATCCTCACTGACTTTTTTAATGTCTTGAGATGATCTATTGGCTAACAGAGACCACAGAATACCTACACAGCAATATACAATCAATTGTCTTTTGCTGATAAAAAAAAACCAACATTAAATTCAGGTCTCTTCTTTGTGCTCATGTCCCCATCTTTTAAGGGATGGGTTAAAGTTGAGACATTTTTACAAAATTTAAGGTTGTATTAGCACACTCGTAGGTACAAATGTTGGTGTGGATTACTTAGGCTTCACTATGACCATTAGGGTGTGATTATATTTATGCAAATACAGTAGGCTTGCATGCTTGTAAGTTTTGTATTTATAGTGTACTGTGTTTCGTGTAATTAAATGTCAATCTTGTTTGTGTGCTGTGGATTAAAATTAGCACTAGCTCTATCTTCAGCACATCAGTTTCACGCTGTATTGTACTTAGGGCTGGGCAAAACGATTATTTTCCGAATCGATGAATCTAGTGATTCATTTTTCGATGCATCGATGAATCTAATCATATATGTTACTGCTAAGCAGCTTAAATTAGTTTCGCATTTACGGAGGTTGGGTGTTTATCTCTGAGTGTGTGTCTACGTGGGGGGTGTCTGGATGAATTAAAGGGTAAAAACCAGCGTTAGTAAAAAAGTTGAAAACTTACGGTCGTTTTATGATCGGCCATTTCCACCTTACAAAGCCGGCAAAGACTGAATCACTTCCTTTTCAGTTAAAATATCCCCATACTGTAGAACTGCGTGTTCGGG
>VURO01022365.1:0-10052 GCA_015108175.1 Pelvicachromis taeniatus
GAATCCATGCCAAGAAGAATGAAGACTGTTCTGAAGGTAAAAAGGGTTCCAGCTTGGCACTAGCTACATGCTAGCTACAGGGGTAGCTCTCTGTCTCTCTCTCTGTCTCTCTCTCTCTCTCTCTCTCTCTCTCTATTATGTATATATATATATATATATATATATATATATATATATCTATCTATCTATCTATCTTTTTGCATCTTATTTGGGCTGATGAAAGAATAGAAGGAAAGGTCAGTCCTATTTAGAGACTGAATGTTCTTTGCAAATTTCCTTACATAGTCAGTGGTAAGTGCAGTGGAAATCATTATATAATGATCATGGCATTGGTTGTTTTAATTTATTTATCCATTACGGATATATTAGGTTATCTAATTGCTGACCACACAACTAACAGAAGAAAAAAGAAAGATAAAGCCATGCTAAAGATTTTTTTTACATTGTACTATATTGATTAGTATTATTAGTTAACAATGAAGAGCGGTTTTGGAAAGAGTTTGGCCTTATGCAGTAGCTTTTTCAACAATATGCTGCATATTTCATGTTCATTCACTGTTAATGTGCAGAGGGTCTGGCTCAGTTGCGTTTGTGAGTATTTTATAAGTCATGACATGCATTTTGTAGTGGATAGATCCAAATTGGTGGTGTCATTTCAGCTCCTCAAGTTTACACTGGGGCATAACACGTGTTAGTGAAGGCGGTTTGTTGGTTTGCTTGCTTTACTAATTTCAGTGCACACATTCTGTCTTTTTCTGTTATGGTCATCTATGGTCATCAGAGTAACAGTTGTAGACCTTATTCTAAGTTTTTAAATGTTGTGCAAAGATATGTTTAAAAAAAAAGTCAAATTGTTTTTCTGTAAGAAGTATATTTTTACTGATGAAGAGAAATCATGAATTTCATAGAGTAGTAGAATGTGATGAGGTGGTCAGGAATCCTACAGAGCTGCGAGCACCTTTCATTCAATTTGAAGTTAAGCTGTTACATGAGCTAGGAAAAGACATTAAGACATCACATTTCAAAAGAGGAATGAAGCCTCAGGGGCAATGGTTGTAAGGGGAAAAAATTTGGGATCAGGAGATCTTGAAAGTTGAAAACTGAAACTATGAAAATTATTGTGTGACATGTAGACATTTGAGTTGGGAAAACAGAATAATAAAGACGCAAATTTGTCACTTAGGGTAAAAAGAAATCAAGTGTTTCTTTTAGCCTGTGGAAAGAACACTTCATATTTTGGGTTGTCTCTATATGGCGATGTATTCGTTTAATATCTGCCTCTTACAGATGTGGGAATCGTGTGCGTCATAGCATTGTGTCTGTAGGGCCTTACATGACAGCAATTTTTCACTTCACAATATAAACAAAACTTCTTTTAACTGAATACGTCTAATTAGGGTTAGACCTTCACAGCCTTCCAACCACATACAGAAAATTGCTCTATTTATGAAAAGATACCACCTGTCTCTCCTGATGTGGTTGATGTTCAGTGGGTTAAGCAAACAACTTTCACCTATTGAATGCTGAAATGCTGTGTGAAAGTCAAAATTATCTCTGACTTATTCATTAGCCCACCTATATATGTCTGTGCTCTATGTCTCCCTTTTTTCTATTCAGGTCAATTTAATTTTATATATATAGCTCAGGTTCACAATGACAGTATTGTTATATTGATGCTTCATATTGTAAGGTAAAGACCCTACAATAATACAAAGAAAACAGAAAAAGCCACAACAATTATATAACCCCATTTGAGCAAGCACTTTGGCAACAGTGGGAAGAAAAAACTCCAATTTAACAGGAAGAAACCTCTGGCAGAACCAGGCTCAGGGAGGGGCAGCCATGTGACTGATTGGGGCAAGGGGTGGAAGATTAAGACGAATCCTGTAGGAGAGAGCCAGAGATTAATGATAACTAATGATTAAATGCACAGTGGTGTATAAGCACACAGTGAGTGAAAAGGGTAAGTGAACATGTACTCAGTGCATCATGGGAAGCTCCAGCAGCCTAAGTCTATTGCAGAATCACAGAGGGTGGATTCAGAGCTACCTGATCCAGCCCTAACTATAAGCTTTGCCAAAAGGGAAAGTCTTAAGCCTAATCTTAAATGTAGAGAGGGTATCTCTCTCCCAGATCCTGATTTGTAAATTGCAAAGCTGTAGCTTTGCAATTCCTGGACCATAACTAGCATAATTATTTTAGATCTACAATTTGAGTTACTTAAATGTTAAGCTAACAAGATATTGGGGTAACACATATGGCCGGTGTTTAACCCTGTCGTGCATGAATTATGACAACCTCAATCAGGATTTTTTTTCTTAAGTATTTTTATTATCTTTAGGCATGAAAAGATTAATAAAAATACTTAAGAACAAAATCCTGATTGAGGTTGTCATAATTCATGCACGACAGGGTTAAATAACAATAATTACAATGAAGCACGTCATACATCTATAGTGACATTAAATGACCAGTGGGTGGCAGGGTATGGAGTGACACTTCAGCCCAATCTTGAAGGTCGGGGTTTCAAATCTACTCAACGGCTACCCTGAGGTACCCCTAAGCAAAGTACAATTTCTACACACTGCTCCCCAAGTGCTGGACTGGTGGCTGCCCAATGCTGCACTGATTGAATAGGTTACATTTCCAACGGGATAATAATGTATACATTAAATAAATAAATAAAAGTAATATAGGTATTTCACAGTAAAGCAGACACAAATTAATGATTTTATACACTGGATGCGTTAAATCGATGCAAACATCTCGTGTGTTAAAAATATTTTTTGGACTCACCTATTCTTAAAGGGAACCCCAACTATTATGACAAGTTTGCGCTAAAATATGTCCTGTGCTTTCAATAATATATATACGTGGTATTGAAATACGCAAAATGTTTTCCTTTTAAGCACATTTTATATAAAACATATTTACCATTAGGCCGCCATTGTTATTTACTTCTTAATGCACTCTGGGTAGTGACATCATACGGCTGCACCGCATCAAGTTTACAGTTAGCAGTGCACTGGAAATGGCTTCTGTTCAACTTTTCCAGTTTGAACCAGAGCAAACCGAGAGAGAGGATGAAAATAGTCAGCTCAAAATGTGCAGTGGTACTGAATATAAAATAATATGTAAATAACAAAATAATGCTATTTTACCTCAGCCACACAGCTACCTGCTGCTCTAAGTCAATTGGCTCTCTGAAATTATTTCTGTACCTCCACAGATGTGGTCCCAACTCCGCTAACAAGAAACTGCCCGACTAACATCCTAAAGGCTGCTTTCCCTTAAGAACTGGATGAATCCAGAATCTCTGTTGCTTCATTTTCTTGTTCAGGAACACCAGGACAAGCTTCATGATCTGATGTCAACTTCTTTTATTTCAGTGTTTTTTGAGGTCAAATTTTCTGCAAAAAATCCAACGTGTTCGGTGTGTGTATAAGTTACACGACAAGTTTGGATACAAAATATTCCGAATTTTGTGTTGCTTTTTTGCAACTTGTTCAGCGTGTAATGGCTTTTATACTAAGTGTCTTGAGTGCTACATGCTATAATTCTCATGCTCAATCATCAAGGTAAGGAGATCTCAGAAAGTTGATCTTTCATCTGGATGTAGTAACTTTCAGGGATATACTCCAAGTAACTTTAAGTAATGGATCATTTCTGTCAATTTTCATGTTAAACTGTAAATGTGATGTACTTTTAGGTGAGTGACGGCTGTGTTGTGTGGTGGTTTAACCTTGCCTTTTTAAATTATTATGCATAATATTAGTGTGGATTGTAGATATTCCACTATTCATTTGTCGTGTTTGAATATGGCACATGTCTACAAAGACATATGTATTTACATAGGCATTGGAGACTTCTGAGTCATTTCTGTAACTATTAAGCTAAACCTGGATAACATTACTTTTTCCTTTTGACTAGATTACGTTCTAAAGGATGGGGCTTATCCTTTAAAACAAAATAAAAAATCACAGGAAAATCACTCAACAATTAACTCTCATCTAACAGTACCTCCGTAGATGCACTTTCCAGAAAAAGTCATTCTGGGACACAGCAGCTCTGGGGAAACACGTGTACGGTTGAAATAATCATAAAATATTTAGCACAGCTAGGAAGGAAAAGCATCAACGATTGGCTTCACTCTTTAACATGAAGACATATACACTATATTATGTATACCATAGTCTTTAATCTCTGAAAAAAAACTGTGGTTGGGAGTGTGGTTTATGGTATAATTTAAAGACATTTTTCATTCGGTACTTTCATTATTATAGTTGGTGTCAAAAAGAGAGTGTACTGTGCACTGAAGTTGTGTCTCACATGTAGATGTAACAGTATGTGCAGTGATTAATATTGAAACTCCTGTGTAAGTTATTCCGAGTCAGTACTAGCCCTCGAGGAGAGAGCTCATCAAGGACTGGCACAACTGCTGAATCATGATATTAGTTTGTACGACGCGCTGCACCGCAAAGCAATGATGCTGCTTAGGCAACATGGAAAATTTGAAGCCTCTGAGCAACAATGTTGCCTTTTTGGAAACGTAGTGAGAAATTTGAGAAGAATATATAAGCTGAAAAGATTTTGCAACTCTGGAGAGTTAGTATGGCAGTAATAGTTTCCTCTGTTGTGTAAGTTACCGGGTATGTAACTTCCAGATTACACTTGAAGTTTTGCTGGGAAATCCTATGTTTTTGCTAGGACTCCTTTTCCTAGAGGTTTGAAGAATAAAAAGCATCAATACGAAACTCAAGGACTAAAAATACTTGAGCTTAACAAATCCTGAACACATCAGTCACTCATCCGTAATTTTTTTTTACCATCCAACATGGGTTCGTGGGCAGGCCATCACTGAGATTTATGACTAAACTTCAAATTAAAATCTAAGAGTAAAATTACATTTAGTGGATTTTACTCTTACCATTCACTAATCTCTGAGCAATGTCTGAGAGTGTGGAATAAATCCTGAGAATAATAAATTTATACTTGCATATCATATGCTCATATGTATTTAATGGGGAAACTGTCAGTGTCATCTTTCTGCATTCAATGTCCAGTGAATGAGAAGCTAAGTAATTGGTCAGCTAGCGCTAATGAATTGGATTTATTTCACATTAATACAGATAATATAAAGCCTAAGCAGTCCCCACAAGCCTACCAAAAGCTTTGCACATGTTGGGATGGTTAAGAGGTGTCGGTAATAAACTTCTCTAGAGTCATTTAGATTTACCCTACAGATGGAGACAGATTGAGCAGCAGCAAGAGTAGCAAGTGTTTGCATCACTGTTACAGGAGCACAGCAGAGCAGCAAGGTGGATGTTGTGGGGCATTGGCAGTGAGATTTAGTTATTGCAAGGGGGCATTAGATATACAGCGTCTTGCATCAGGTACAGTTTGTCATGTGCCTTATGCATCTGAACAACTCGGCATGTTTTTCTTGAACTAACTCACGGGCTTTGATCCATTTAATAAAATATACAGTAAACAGTATTATGTGTACAGTATATCAGCATATCATTGTATGATGTATGTATGATGGCATTCAGTAATTTATACAAACATTTATTATTACAGATAATATATAACTGTTTGTTCATGTCCTGTCTTCTTCATTTCTTATACACAATACAGAGAAAAGTAGTATGGCTTTATATTCTGTTCACGCTCCTGCAGAGAGGCTGTTTCTCTATTACCTTTGAATGCAACATCCCTGCACTATAAAACCAATTCTCAACATAACATATATGTGCTCAGATCAACAGAATCATTATAAAGATTTCACAGGAACAAGCTGCTCCAATTCTGGTGGCTTTTGCTCTGTTGTTTATTGGTGAATTTCACTTCACCGTGCAGGTTATTTTGAAAGGCAGTTGAATACATTTAAAGAAAGTGAAGGCCACTCTACTGAGGTAAAGGAGACATATTTATCAAGGGAATATGTAGAGATAACTCACCTACTAGTGCAAGAGGCTTTTCACCTAAAAAAACACTTTCTCTTAAACTTTGTTCTGGTTCCAGGTTACAACATGTAAACACAAAAGAAGAGACACACAGTTTTGTGTACAAAACACACAAGCAGTCTGTTTTCAGTACCATTTTCTTTAAATTTCTTATAAGCAAGTTATGTCTTCTACACTGTTTGCTTACCCCAAAAAGGGATTATCCATGCAGTCACAGTGAATGTAAACAGGCAGAGCTGTTGCCTTTGTTCAAAATCAAAAGTACAATTTTAAAAAGTGCTATGAAAATATCTAACATGTAAACATTAGTGTGTCCGAAAAAACTTACCTACTTACTTGAAATGAAAGCATACTCTCTTCCAGTGCTAAGGCTTTACATATCAGGATATGGTACTTAGCACATCTTAAAATATGGTAAATAAAACCTCAGTAAAATTACAAAACATGACATTATACTGTGTCATTAATTATCTAACAAAGACTTGCTCCAAAATGCAGAAGCTCTGCACACTTTTAAATTGAGAGAGCATATGTTAGTCATTAATTGTTCATCCACAAGTGTGAGCACCTCTTTAAAATCAGACGTTTTGGCAATTTTCAGATCTGAAGCATTCAGTGTAATGTGGAGAAATGTGACAAGTGAGGACCCAAAATGCAGGGCAGAAAAGACAGGTGAGATTGGGGCAAAAGAAATAGCAACAGGGAGAAGGAGAGTCCAAAAAAAGCAGTTCTGGGAATTGGCTGGCCATGAGGCTAAATAGAGGAGATGTAGCTGTTTTGGCGGGAGGCCAAGCCAGAGAGCTAGATTTAGGGGCCAGCAGTGAAGCTGATGCGGCCAGGGATGCAGGCCCAGGCTGAGGCCCATTTTGGATTGTGGCGAGGAATGCCTGCTTCCTCCTGCAGGAAGGAGCAGGGAGTGCACTGCTGGCAGGTCTCCCATCCTCAGACCACTCTTCCACCAACAAAGAAGCTGGCGTGGAGCAGACTGGGGTGCTGGACAGCTGGGCTCCCAACAGGCTGGGCTAGTGAGGCTAACGAAGAGCAGACTCCTAATGTGGAGGAGTGTAAGAAGTGAGGACCCAAAATGCCAGCACGAAGGGAAGCAGAGTTCAGTGAATATCAAGCCGATGGCAAGTAATCCAATAAAGACAAAACATAAAGTTAATAATGAGAAAACTGTAAACTATTAGAAAATACAGTGTTGGCTTAAAAACACTAAGGAAAGGGGAAAAGAAACTCAAAGAACTAGTGGGAGCACATACCAAAGGACTGTTGGGGAAGTGGAGACAGCTGGGGAGAACGAGACACAGGATGCAGACTGGAGTACCCAGGGATTGAACCATAAAACAATGACTAGTAGATAACCTCCTCTGCCTCTTGAGCTATAACCATTCGATAATTACAGCCACCCTTTGGGATTGTTTTGTAGCTACAGGACATGTCACGTTGCAACCATTGACTCAACCACAGTTTTCTGTGTACCAAAGTATTTTAAAGGCAAATGTCTGTCCAACCGCTAAAGGTTTTCTGACACTGGGTCATGCAACAGGACAATAGTCCCAAGCAGTAGATCTCACAACAGAATGTCTAAATAAGAAAAGAATCAGTCATGTTGTAATGGTCCAGTCAAAGTCCAGATCTCAACTTAATGGAATTTTTGTGGTGGGTGTCTGTCACTTAATAGTGGCTGTAGCTCAAGTGGTAGAGCAGGTCAGCTACTGATTGGAAGTTTAGTGGTTCGATCCCTGGCTCCCCTAGTCTGCATGTCAAATGTCAAGACACTAACCCCAAGTTGCTCTCCGATGCATCCATCGGGGTATGAGTGTGTGTTACTTAGCACTAATAATAATAATAAAGTACTTGTATGCTTGGATGTGATTGGGTGAATGTGGCATACTGTATAGAGCGCTTTGAGTACTCTGGGAGAGTAGAAAAGCACTATATAAGAATCAGTCCATTTACCATTTACCTTAAAAGAGCTGTGGCTAAATGAATCTCTGCAATGCCTAATGAACTGAAGCAACCCTGTAAAGTGGGCCAAAATTCCTCCAGAAATATGTGAGACTGATAAAGTCATACAGAATGATTACTTCAAGTTACTTCTGCTGAAGGTGTATCTGCAAGCTGCTGATGGGGTATACTTAATTTTTCAGACACTGCTTCTGCATTTTGGCTTTATTAGTTTTTATTGCATAAATAAGAACACAGTATAATATGTCAAGTTCTTCTTCATTTGAGAAGTCCATTTACCTAATTCCAAGTCTAAATGGTAAATGGCCTGCATTTGTATAGCGCTTTACTCTACATTCAGTCATTCACACACACGATAACAAGCTACATTGTAGCCACAGCTGCCCTGGGGCGCACTGACAGAGGCGAGGCTGCCGGACACAGGCACCACCGGGCCCTCTGACCATCACCAGTAGGCAAACATGGGGTTAGTATCTTGCCCAAGGATACTTGGCATGGAGACTGGAGGAGCCTGGGATCGACCCACCGACCTTCCAGTGAGGAGGTGACCCGCTCTACCACCTGAGCTACAGCCACCCCACTCCCAAGTCTAAGGACAGATTATTTTTTTATTATATCCTATATGTACTAAAGACTTTTTTCCTTAGCTAGTTTGTTAGAACAGTATGAATGGTGGGATTTTAATTTAGCAGGTAACCAGTTACACATGTGAAGAAACAATTAGATACGGCTACAATATATTTTTGATTATTTTTTTATTACTATTTTACCCTTTTGTCTGATTCCACAGACTAATATTTTTTCTAGTAGTAAGCAATTTGATTAAGATTTGCTAAGGAAATATGGTTTAATATAATCTAAACTATTCTAAATATTCTATCATAGATCTACTGTAAACAGATGCATTAAAGCTTACAACAGTCCATATAATTGTAAACTATTATAATTTCATGTGAAATTATGGAAGACATTATTGCCTTTGTTCCTTTTATAAACATCTTTTTCAATACAATAACAATATAATAGTTGTCAGCTGAATTATGCTAATAAACACCCTAGGTTGGGTACAGTGTGCATGTATATTGCAAAGGTTAATGAATGGATCTGACTTCTACTCTATTATGTAAAGAAACAAAATAAAACAGTAGGCTATTTATTTTATTTTTTTTACCATTATTGTTTTACTGCTACTGTTAAATTAGTTTAGTGTGTCTGACTCTGTCCTCAACTCATCTGAGCTAACTAAAATTTGGATAAATGGGTGACTTTACAGCAGGAAAACTAAAATAAAAGCATTTTGGACAACAGCTAACAGTAGTATCCTATAAAAGATTGCACTGTGTACAGCAACAACAAAAAAAGCCATTGTTGTGGATTATAGTCGATGCACTTTTAAATGAGAGTTTTGTGCTTTAAAGTCTAGTTGCCAGTACTTTTTTGTCACTAAACAGAAAAATGTGATATTGTGCTCATCCTGGTGGAATGATACATTATTTTACTGAACATGACATGTAATTTCGTCACGGTCTGACACGGAGTTGTTGGAAGCAAAACAAAAGAGACTGTTTTAAGAGCGAAATCAAGTGCTCATAGCTGTCCAATTACCAAAACTTTAAGGATTTGCATGTTAATTTGAGTGTAACACTCAATGGGATTAACAGCACTCAGACTGAATGGCCGCTGATTTTGGTGCTCTCAAACTGTGAAATAAGGACCGTTATGCTGTTAGTAAGTTGAATATCTGCAGTAAGCGTGTTTGAGTGTAGGATTAAGAGCAATCTTGCTTTATATTGCTCTCGTGACTAGAATACATGACATTCACATCTTGCAGGCTAGGTCATGCATAACTTGCCTTTGTGTCTGTGTTTTTGAGCTTCTTTATTTCACTCTTTCACTACCAGCACTGAAATGTTTAAAAGTTCACTGTCACTATCACCATGGTAACTGTCATTGCTGTGAAACATGCAGCTGCCTTCTATTCAAGCATCATTGTTGATTGACGATGTGCGTACGTGTGTGTGTGTGTGTGTGTGTGTGTGTGTGTGTGTGTGTGTGTGTGTGTGTGTGTGTGTGTGTGTGTGTGTGTGTGTGTGTTTTTGTGTGTGCGTGTGTGTG
>VURO01022365.1:13098-34369 GCA_015108175.1 Pelvicachromis taeniatus
AATTAATTTAAAAATAAAATTTTTAAAAAATAAAAAAACCCAAAAAAAAAAAAAATTTTTTTTTTCAAAAATTTAAATTAAAAAAAAAAAAAAAAATATATATATATATATATATATATATATATATATAGTTGGTTTGCTTCCAAAAACTTTGTAACATTTTTGAATGAGTCTTGTGTTTTGCCAGACACTGTGAAATAAACCTGCAGTTTTTACAGAATTACTATAAATATAACTTACAAACACACACACACACGCACGCACGCACGCACACGCATGCACATACACACACACACACACACACACACACACACACACACACACACACACACACACACACACACACACACACACACACACACACACACACACACACACACACACACACAAGGTGTAAAGTTCAAGGTTCTGTCCTTGCTGTATGAGAACTGGGTTGATGGATGAATGAGCCCGACTCTGGCAAAGCCAGTGCAGCGCAAAGAAATGAATCACAGCCACTGCGACACATCCAGCATAAAAGCAGGCTGTTGTATCTGAAAGAGAGTGGGTAGTGAAGCACACCCAGGTACAAGCACAAGAAGATGGGCAAAAATAATTTGACAAGGAGTTTGCCCTGTTTCGAGGATAGTGTAAGGATAGTGGACAGTATTCCCTTCATTTATAAAACTTACACTTTTGGATGACTTTTGAGGGCATCCTTCGTGTCCAGGACTTCTTTTTCAAACACGATAATGAGGGCTGGTGTCACCTTGTCCAAAAAAATGGTGTTGCTCTATGCAGGCTATTGTGTCTGCACAAGTGTGCCATGAGGGAGCAGTATGATCTGGCTTTGTTTAGTGTCACGGTGGGATTTCCTGTCACTCTGCTCTTGCTTATGTGTTGTCGTCTGCTCTCCTCTAGATATTAATATCTCCCTCCCTTTGTCCTTTATCCGATTTATTAGACCACGGCGCATTCATCGGTAGTTGCTGTCATTTTTTTGGTTAATATAATAAAAACAATTATACAGTATCCACCACTGAAAAATTGCAGGGTAGGATCTTGGGTGTGGCTGCTATTAGCATCTGTTTTGTCATGTGGACAATTGAGAGTCTAAAAATAGTCGGTTATGTTGTCGATGCCATGAGAATCACATCTAGAGCTCCATTTAACATTTTCCTAACATGCACATGCTCGCTGTCTCTTTTTTGTTGGTAAACTGAAAGGTTTTATCACACATTTGGGGTTCAGTAATCTTATGAAATTAGCACCCCATGACACTGAGCAACTTAAGGAAATAAGAGATAAAGACAAGCCATGAAGGGATAAAGAGGGCACACAGTTTGTAGAGGCAAGGCCATCAGGGACAGAGGCTACTGGGAACTGTGCAGGGTTTCCTAGTGGAACTTAACCTCATAACCATAAGACACAGCAGCACCAGTGTGCCTTCATTAGCGACCTTTTTATAGCTTCTCAATCTATTACCCTCTGCCCTTTTTTGTCCTCCTCTTTCTGTATCTTTTCTGACTTGTTACAATTCTACTGTCTTGAGTAATCAATGTGCGAACTTTAATATTTTGTGTTATACTTGTAACGCACACTGTTACAAATATGACATTTTGAAGTTTTCTCTTTAAACGGCATCATGTTTTTTCACTGCATCATCTCTACCCCTTTGCTTTCGTGCTGGCTTTGTCAGCTCCACCCTCACTCTCCAGTCCCAGCACCTCTCTTCTCTTCAAGTGTTTGATTCAAACAGATTTCCTCCAGGGCAGGAGGGAGAGGAGCACAGAGGGAAGAAAATAAACAGATAGGGTCATTATTCATGTCTGCCATGATGCTATGGCAACAGTGTCCTCCTGCTCTGATTGGCCGTAGATAAGGTTGTCTTTTGAGCCATCACTTTTACTCTTGGGAGTCTGAATTGTTAGACCATGTCAAGGCCCTTGCTGTCTATCATTGCTGTCAGTCACCTTCTAACAACCTTTGTTGAAACCATTCCTTTTTTTGCCTGTAAGTTGTAATATCCTCTAGATGATTTATACAAAAGAAACAATATATCAAGTGCTCCATGTGAGGCTTTGGTTCATTTATTGATGTATGTATTACCCGCAGATTCAGTATATCACTCAGGTTTTGATCAAGGAAGGAAGTCACTATTTCACTTTGTACTGTCAGCTATGTTAAACTGCTGGTCTGAATAGTATATCTCACCTCTATGCGGCATTTTGGTCCAACACTGCACTCATTTTTGGAGTATTTTAACTATCCTATGATTGATTTCATCATATAACATCCTAACCTCTTTTGTGTGGGCTATTGCCAAAACAGGCTCAGTGTTCTAGCTGCAGCCTCCTACTCATCCTCCAAGTTGTGCTGTTTGGAGCTGGAGTCATTTAAGGTTAATATAACAAATGTGGACTGAAGCTCATGAAGTAAGGAATTAAAGGAATCAGATGTAACATTACATTCATCTTGAAGACTCAAATCATATATTATAGTAATAGACAAAAATGTAAGTCATCAGTTAACAGTATGTGATACAGTTCTGTGCATAAGTCTTGAGCCACACCTTATTTTTTATATTTTACCAAGAAAGTAGGAAATAGGTTTAGCAATTTATTTAAATGTTTATGTTTTATTGCAATGGCAGTGTGTTTTGGGACCGCTCTTTGCATGTTTTCTGTTTGCCAAGTCTTTGATGCATCATTACAGCCAGCAGATTATTTATTACCAACTGCTTTGTTTAGGTTATCGGACCTGGGAATATTTTGCAGGTAGTGCGTCAGCTGCAAACTGAGTTTTCATGTTCTCCCCATGTTTGCGTGGGTTCTTACAGGGCACTGCAGCTCCAGGGGTCGGGTTTTTTGGTGATTCTAAATTGTCCATAGGATGGACAATTTTTGGCAAAAGGATGCCTGTCTGAGTTATCCCACCTCTTGCCCTATGGCAGCTGGAATAAGCTCCAAAGAGAATGGATGGATGGTCTGGTTCCTAGGAAGCAAAATATAAAGAAATGAGAGTTGGTTGAAGACCTCTGCACTATACTGTATATAGTACATGAAATGTTGTATCAGTCGCTGTAAACTAAAATAATGCAGAATACAGTATATTAGTTTATGATAAATACACAAAATATACACCACTGGATTATGTTGCCTCTGTGATTCATCATCACTCAAGTCACACAGGAACAGGAGCCCCTCTCTCTTACCTCAGCGTTAAGATCACGAGAGACCTGGTGAATTTGTTCTCTTCATCCGTAATTACAGAGGAAAGCTGGAGACTTTTTTTAAAAAGCTGTTATCACTGAAATGCACACAGGGATAGTCAGTGTCTGACTTGGATTTTTTTTTCTAACAGGTAGAAGCAAAAAAAAAAAAAGAATTAGTATATTTTACACATATTCTAAGTCAGTGGTTTTCAAAGTGTTTTGCCTTAGGCAACCAAAGTGTGAGCCAAAATTTCAAGGCATATTTATTTATATCTGTAAAAAAAAATAGCCTCTGTAATTAGATCTTCTTTTGAATTTTATTTTTGATATTCTATTTGCAGCTTCTAAAATAAGCTGGTTCAGAATAAGCAATCTTTTGAAGGAGGCCAAGTTTCTTTGAGAATTGTCTTTAGTTTGCATGTACCTATTTAGGTTGTGGCACCAAAAACAGAATCATTATCCACCTTTTCCCAAACCTTACTGACTCAGGCTGAAGGCTGTTGACATCCCCGGTCCAAACTAAAGCCATCTTTAGATGTTTGTTTTTCTGTACTGTAGTTAGTTGAGTTCTGGTTCACATAAGAAAGTGATTGAGTATTAATCTTCTGTCTGTAAATGTTTCCTATTCTTGTAATTGTAGAGTTCCCTTTAAAAAAAAAAAGGTTTTTCAAAGAATGAAAAAAGTAGAGAAGAGCCTATTTAGGACCAGTCTTAAATATGGTCATGGATTAATCTAATGTAAATAAGACAGGAACAGAAAGCCACAAACTTCAGGAAAATAGTAATATTCAATAACATTTTCGAGACCACTAGGGGGGAAAGGGGCACAAATAAAAGGAATATATGCAAACGTATTCATCATTACTCATTACTTTTTTCACGTAAGGGATTACTTTTGCAAAAAAGTAATTAGATTACTGTTATTTTCCCGTAAGTGTTACTGCGTTACTAAACCGTGATTTTGTTTGTGAGAGTGTCTCATGACAATGACGTACGAACGTGCGACGTCTGTGGCAGCAACAGACGTGTGCAGATCAACAATGGATAATATGGAGTGTGGGAGAGAGTACGACCATGCAACATTTAAAGCTTGGAAGTACAGACATTACTTTGAGTTTGATTCCATTAAAAGTGACAAAAACATCTGCGTGGAAAAAAACTTTTTTCTACAGCGAAAAATTAAACTTCAATCTGAACAAGCACCTGGCACGCTGCCACCGGCCCCACTTCTGCTAAACAGGTGAAAATAGATTTAAGAGCGATAGGACTTAGTGTGGCTGAATCTTTGATTATATTTATGTTTTTGCTGTGTTTTACTTGTATCTATTTGAAAGAGTGAGTGTAAACACACAAAATTATTTTATTTTATATCCCGGAATATACAGAAGATAGGTTTAAATTTTAAAACCAATTTCTTCCAGTCACTTTTTTACACTTTTGAAAACAAGTCGTCAGTAAAATAATGGGATTACTGTCTTGGAGAAGTAATGGGTAATTAGTGACTAATTACTATTTCAAGTAACTTGACCAACACTGCTTGGCATCATAGTTTCGTTACAGATCACAATGAGTTGGTAAGGTATGCTGCTACTGTTTTGGAATACTTTCCTCAGCTTCAGTGTTTGTGCCTAAGAGAAAAATGTTAAATTAATGATTCAAATGGGCAGGACTGATAATGTTTTCTGCTCATCTCTAACATTAATGTTATCAATTTATAACTAGCCATAGCTGTTATAACTAAACAAAGACCTAATGTAGGTAACTGATTATAGCTAATATGGCTAATGTCAATGTGTTCACCAGCCAGGTTAACACTTATGGTAATTGTTTAATACTGAAATCTTGTTGAAACAGGGGTTTTACTGACCTCACAAAATGTTCCATAAAGGCCAGTGTGTCAGTGTTCACCAAGTTTGTTCTGCCCCTCCCCTCACTAGCAGCTGAACACATGAAGGGGAGTGTCTGTGTGTAAATGTGTGTCAAATGAAGGAAGTGAAGATGGCACTGTTGCAAAAGAGTATTTAATCTGACAGTAATTTTTAGTATCAGTTGGTAGTAGAGTTTTTTTTTTTTTTTATGCTGCCTACATTATTGAAAAACCAAAAACAATGGTCATTGTGTGTATCAAATGGTACTAGAAGTATTGGTTCTGGTGACACCCAATCAGAATTTGTAGTTTACTAAAAACTGTTAAATCAGTGGTCGATATGTGGTTGGACATTTTTGTTTGACTGCATTAAAGGAGATTTAAGGATACAGGTAGTTTCAATTGCTATTTATATTATATACTGTTACTGTCATTTTTTTCCTAGCATGTAAAAATGTTCTTGAAATTCTGTGCTGCTAAATTTTCCAGTTAAACATCCTTGTAATGTTCAGGTGTTGAGAACAAGTATTTTTCAGCCTGAGAAAAGAAAGATAGCTGTCCGTTTTTCTTCTATAAATAGTGTAATTTGCCCCGAAGTCATATAACAGTTTTCCTTTTTAGAATAGTTAGCAACTAAAGTTCTTTGCACAACAGATACATTTAGACATCTGTCTAACTTAGTAGGAAATAAACTACATAAGAGAAAAACCCTTTGCTTTATTCAAATCATCATTATTAACACCAGAGTTCCTTATTAGACCATTTCGGGAACTACAATTCCACATGACAGCTTGAGGACTAACATTTTAAAGTGTCATACAAAATCAAATCAAACCTCAACATTTCATTAAAGTGATTTTTGTAAACTGACCTTTAATATGTGGTATGACATCACTACGTCTTATTGTTAGTTAGATGTAAAATCATTCTGACTATTTGTTTTTGTGAGCTGGGCTTGATGGTATATCGCAAGCTGGATGGCACTGCGACATATTCTCAAATATTTCTCATACAGTTCAGTATTATGCAGTCATTTACTCAGATCAAACAAACTCAAGAATAACATACTTCAAAGCAAATGCAACAATTTTTTTTTTGTTTACACAATGAATACTGGTTGACGGGGGAGCTGTCAGTGCTCAAAGAGGTGTAGTCTGCCACCACGTACGTGCTTGTTAGCATGATTGGTGGAGAGTGGGTGGGGTAGTGTGTGTGTGTGTGTGTGTGTCAGGGTGCTTATTTTTGATAGACTTCCCAGTTTTGTGTACTGCGTAAAGTGAATCATCAGTATCATCAAGTGCAGTAGATTCTGGGGACATTCTGCTCCTATGTGGATATTGCAGGTTCATTTTCATTACATGATGGTATCAAGTGACGGCGAGTGAGAGGTCTCTCCTCAGTAATTCTAGAGAGACCATAATGGGAGAAAACAGTGTACAACTACATGTGGATTATGTTTTACCCTTATCCTACTCTTAAATAGAGAGCATGGAAGCCTTTCAATTAGTCACTGATTTCATGGCTAGCAAGTAGGTTCAGCACTCTGTGATAATGGTGAGCTCATCTTAATTATCTTAACATGACAATTTCGGTGCAGAGGTAAGTGCTCAAGAGACCATTTGAGCTCTCGAGGGTTCTGCCCAACCTCCAGTTTGGAAAATGTCATAAAATATCATTAAAAAGAACTTTCTACACCAAAAATAAGCATTTATTGTTTTAGCCAGTTCCCTGTTTTATGTTTTAGAAAATTATTCAATGTGTTTAATATGTGTTGCTGTGATACTTTTGTTTTTGTTGATTGGTGCTAAACATAATTGTCCGCTCAAGCACACTCACTCATGTGGATCAGCCTGATAAGTGAGTTATGAATAAATAAGTGGTACAAGTTTGTCTAATCCATTAGCTCTCAGGCAGCCGTGCTGTCAGTCAGGCATTTATAGAAGGTTTATTTAAACTGTTACAGTTTAATATTCACTTGCATATAGCTTAATCATGTGATCAGGTAATGCTAAAGTGCACACTTGATGATGATTTCAATTTCATAGATTCCACTTAACGCAGCTAATGCAACTTTAAGTTTAAGTCATTAAAGCAAAAGAATGTTTTTAAAAATAATTCCAGTTTTATCCAACATCATAGAAAAAGCAGTAAATAGAAAAATTATACCAAAATTCTTTTGTCTTTAAAATAGTACCACTTCTTCTAAATACACTTGAGTGCAGTTTTCAAGGTACCTAGCAGGTTTGTTGTCTCCAGCATCTTGAGCTGCTGAGTGTCTTCGATGTCTGCAACAAAACCTCTCAAGCGACAAAGGTTTTAGTTACTGTAAGCTATTCTCTGATGCATAAAATCTCATATTGTCTAATTTTGTCTTTCAGATACTGGCCATCATATCCATCCTCTTCATCGTGCTTTCCACCATTGCCCTGTCTCTGAACACCCTACCAGAGCTACAGGACACAGATGAGTTTGGCCAATCCACAGACAACCCTCAACTTGCCCACGTGGAGGCTGTCTGCATTGCCTGGTTTACCATGGAATACCTGCTCCGTTTCCTCTCCTCCCCGAATAAATGGAAGTTCTTTAAGGGTCCTCTAAATGTTATTGACTTGTTGGCCATCCTGCCCTACTACGTCACCATTTTCCTGACAGAATCCAACAAGAGTGTATTACAGTTTCAAAATGTTCGGCGTGTGGTTCAGATTTTTAGGATCATGCGTATTCTACGTATCTTGAAACTGGCTCGTCACTCTACAGGTCTTCAGTCTCTAGGTTTCACCCTTAGGAGGAGTTACAATGAGTTGGGCCTACTTATTCTTTTCCTTGCCATGGGTATCATGATTTTCTCCAGTCTGGTATTTTTTGCTGAGAAGGATGAAGAGGATACAAAGTTTAAAAGCATTCCAGCTTCTTTCTGGTGGGCTACAATTACTATGACCACAGTGGGCTATGGGGACATCTACCCCAAAACTCTCTTGGGAAAGATTGTGGGGGGGTTGTGTTGCATAGCTGGAGTACTTGTGATCGCTCTACCTATTCCTATTATTGTAAATAACTTTTCTGAATTCTATAAGGAACAGAAGAGGCAAGAAAAAGCCCTTAAAAGAAGGGAAGCCTTAGAAAGGGCAAAAAGAAATGGCAGCATTGTCTCAATGAACTTGAAAGAAGCATTTGCCCGTAGTGCAGAGCTGATGGATGTGGTAGTTGAGAAGAGCGAGAGGCCTCATGACAACCACCTCTCACCCAGTCGCTGGAAATGGACTCCCAAGAGGGCTCCATCAGAGACAAGCTCAAACCGTTCTTTTAATGCCCAGGAATTAGGCTCTCCCAGCAAAGACCGAGCCACCAGTCCACAGAGGTTAAATGTTCAGAAACTAGAAGAGATGTACAACCAGATGGCAAAGACACAGTCACAACCCAACCTCAATGCTAAAGAAAGGGCCTCCAGAGTTAGTAAACAGAGGGATGAGATAGAGCTGGGGGCTATGCATGACCATGGTCAACCAGCCTTAGGAACCAGGGATGGAGTTGGAGACATGAAAAGCTTGTCCAGCATTGACAGCTACATTAGTTGTGCAACAGACTTCCAGGAGAATCCACGCTTCTCCCATAGTCCTGCAATAGATCTTGGTCTTCAGGAAAGCAACCGCTTCTCATACAGTCCAGTGACAGCATTGTCCCAGCACACCAATACAAAAACTGGCCAGCAAACAACAAGGGACCGTGAGCCCATGCTGACCCCTGTGTCTGTCACAAAAACAGACAACACAAGGAAATTCTTCTTTTCTGGAAACTCCTCAAAAAGCCTTATTCCCAAAGGAGGCTGCCGCAGCGATGGGGAATCAGGACTTTCCCCACTTTCAGACAGCTCAGTTGTGTCAGACCACTCTCTATTAAGCCCTGAAACCTCAGCATACACTACTGCCAGCAGCAGGACCCCACCAAAGTCTCCAGAAGGCACTGCCCTGGCCCCAACTGTCTTCACCTTCCATGACTCCTCCATCAGCAAATATATTGATGCCGATACAGACGATGATGAGCACCTCCGTGACATGTCTGACACCAGTCCCTCTGAGCGTCTCCTGGCTGATGCAAGCCCAAAACGCAGTATTAATATAAATTACCAGAGGGGCACTAACCATTTAGAAGCAGCCCAGAAAATGCTGGGTCAGAATTGTCTGTTCCCCCTAGAAGGGATTCGTGGAATAGCTCATGAAAATCACATAGGACCAGAGATGGCGCGTAGACCAAAGGCTGAGAGGGGACGTCAAAATACTTTGGATAAAGGCCTCTGAGGTGCAAGTGAAGCAAAAACCAACAGGAAGTCTGGGACAGAGTGTTTTTGGTAGAGACACCTTAAAGGCTAAAACACTCCAAGCTAGAGACAAAGGAAGGAGAGACAACCGGTCTCGTTAAAACATTTCACAAATTACCTGAGCATGCCACCGGGCAATAAGGCTTGGGTGAACATGTGTAGTGAATACTCTGGGAGAAAAACATTTCTTAATTGGAGAATGTCACTGCCCCTCCTTCAGCTCATTCCTATAAGGAGATATTCCACACACGCAACAAAAGAGCACTCCCAAGTAGCCAGTGGGTCTGTTCAGAGATGTAGAGTCATCAGAGAAATAAAGCGAATAAATGCAAAACCCAGCTAAATAATGGTTTTAGTTGCAGGGGGTTATCTCTAAAAAAAAATCCTTGCAGCCACTTTCCAGTACTAAGCCCCAGTTGATTTTGTAGTCTTGGAGATACAGGAGAGGACCTAGAAGCCTATAAGCTACTTACTTGTGCCCTCCATTCCCAAACCTGGCCTTAGTCATTTACATTCGTAGGGGTGTGCATGTCTGCTTATATGTGTGCCTGTGTCTGTAAGAGACAGAGCGAGAAAGAGTTTACAGTAATGAATGGCCAAATGATAATTCATGCACACAAACTCTTGAGATTGTCTAGCCTGATTTATTTTTCTATAGATAAGAGAAAGTTTCTTTTAGAGATAAGTACATTTGTGGTCTGCTGTGTCATAATCACAGGTGAAGAGTTATCTCGTATGAGGTTCAGTGTTTTGGCACAGACGCTGCTCCAGCTCATCATGCATTTTAATGACCACTTTTTTTTTTTAACAGTGTTTTGCTAACTCATGTTAACATGTCTTGATGAGAGTGAATGATCGAATGATGGATAGATTTCCTAGCGTATCGGAATCTTTTTTATTATTATTATTATGATAGTTGTGGACCAAGAGGTTTCTTTTTGACATGGGCTAACAAAAGAAAGAATTATGCTGATTGCTGCATAAAATGCACATTATGAAAGCATGCGTGTACCCAGTCTCATAACATAAAATAACATGATGATTTGCTTGTCCATCATCTCTAAATAATAAAAAATCATATATAGGAAAATCCTCCTAGCCTACTGACATGATGTTTAGAGCAGTTGTTCAGCATGCATTAACCTTCGTTCGACCAACATAAAAGAAGCCAAATTGTTCACAAATGCATGAACGATATGTGTGTAAAACAGCAAAAGCAGGGGAGTTATCAACCCCTATTTTGATAAAATATATAAGAGCACCATCTGCAACCACATCCAGCTTACCATTAATCAGGTGCAAATGCCAGAACTGATAAAACTCATGCATGAATGCACAAATACATACACACACACACACACACACACTGGTAAACCATACATCCAGGTATTAAAGACAATTTTCAGGATACCATAGATACATTTAGTTTCCATGGCGATAGCTGTTGGCCTCAAATGTTGGCAACAGCTAAGCAGTGATTTGTTAATTGGAGTGGCGAAGGTCGACTTACATGTAACATATGCTCACACACATTTACGAATCACACACAGAGAGACGTGAATGAAGCAACGGTAGTTGCATGTTAGCTGAGCCACTCCTCACTGTTCATGAGTACTGTGTAAATCTAACATTATAATATATGGACTTTGTACTTTATTATTTATGTTCATGAATTCAGTTTTAATATATGTTCTGTAATCCCCTGGATTGGCAGACACAATTCTCTGTACACCTGTGTGATTACACTGCTACATGGTATAGTAAGGACCAGTCGCTTAACAAGAATTGCTGCACTCTTCATACAGATTGTAGATGGTGAGAGAGGCAAAAGAGAAGTGGTCTTCGTGATCTTAAAAATATATTAAGTGCCACTTTACACGCCAGACTGTATATGAAACATGGACTTAGCCAATATGAAATCACTGGTTTCTTGTCTCTCCTGCAGCATTTTAGCCTCTTTTCCACTAGGACCTTGTTGGTTTGGTTCGACTCAGTTTTAGAATTTTCCATCAGGTGATGGCACCGGGTACCAGGTACTTTTTACCCCTCAACCGTAAAAGACTGATAGGGTATTGTTGTCACTGGCGAGCGAGCAGTGTGGTCACCCAAGTTGTGAATGCGACCGCTCTAGAATGAGGTGATGTCGAATTTTGACATTGATACTGTAGGTGCACCTAGCAAAAATCTCAGACAAGTTGGAATGTCATGACCTCGACGCCAAGGTCAATAAGTCCAGACAGACCCCACCTAGGATATTCAAATTGATACCATATCTGTATCTGCTGGGAGGCTGAGGGGTGCCCACCGGTATTTTTAGGACGTTCTCGGGTTTCAAGTGAGCTGAGCTGAGCTGAAAATGTGACGTCAACAGACTGCAGGTAGTGGCGTCAGTGGATGAGTCATGAGAGCAACTCCTTCACGAGAATCAACCAAGAGTCCACCACAGCGGATTATCAGCCTATCCCTAGCATGCTTTTCTGCCATGTCAACCCTTCTCATGTCCTTCTTTACTACATCTATGAATCTTCTCTGTGGCCTTGCTCTTTTTCCTCCTGCCTGTCCTGTCCATCCTGGTCACTCCCAATGCTTCCAAACTTCCCTTTCACTTTTTGCTGTGCTCCTGTCACAAATCACCGTGTTACTCACCTCCACCCTGCTTGCACTCTCTTTTTCACCATCCATTGGATGGTTGACGCCAGGTATTTGAACTCATCTACCTTCACTGCCTCTGCTTGTGCATCTTCACTGTTACACCTGCTTCCCTCTCATTCACACACATGTATTTTTTCTTGCTTTTACTAATTTTCATTCTTCTTCTCTCCCATGCATACCTCCATTTCTTCAGGCTCTTTCACCTGTTCCCTACAAAATGAACACCCTGATTAATAAGATTAGGGACTGTGAACATGAACTCACCAGAAAAGTATTTACCAACATAATAAATTAAGAGAGCAATGGAATAACTTTCTGATAGACTTCTTTGCTTCTTCTTCTTCTTCTTCTTCTTTTCTTTTCTTTTTTTGCTACCAATGGACATTAGAAATATTAAATGTTTCAGGCGCTTATGTGTGGGATTTACTTTAAAGCTAAGTCCATCTTTTATATACATGATTTTTGCCCATGAAGGTTATATTAACATAAGCTGAGTTACACTATCAAGAGTCCTTCCACAATCTCTTGAAATCTAATTCCAAGTGCAAAAGTACAAGGTTTCTGTAAATGTCTTTAAAATCTTTTGAGTAGGTACAGTACATCTTCTGTCGTCACATCTTTCACAAATGTTAACAAGATGAGCAAAGAACCTCAGTGCCAACAAAATATACTGTCAAAAGAAAAAAAAACAACTTTGAAATCTTTTTCAGTCTTTTCCTGACACAAATATACTGGCAAAAGATGCAGGCAAATATGAGCATTGCACTATTATAAATCTATTTTTTCAGAATTTATCCAACCTAAGTTGATTGACACATATTGTTTTAGTGTTGTAGTTTAGAGTCTAATCACAAATCCTGATTTCACTTTCTGTTTTAATCACAGAGTTGGACCATTTCATATTGCTCTCCCATAGTCAGAGGAGCTGAGGTGTGAAAGGAATACCAATGACTGTGAGAAGCAGAGGGAACTGTGTGTGTGTGTGTGTGTGAGAGAGAGAGAGAGAGAGAGAGAGAGAGAGAGAGAGAGAGAGAGAGAGAGAGAGAGAGAGAGAGAGAGAGAGAGAGCGAGAGAGAGAGAGACTCCTATAAAGCTGGGGCATTATAGCAGTGTGGTTGCTGCTTAATGGAAAAGAATGAACTGTTTCCAATATGAATGTGCAAGCTGGGGGAATCCTGTCTTTTGTTTTCTCTATATTCCATCTACAGTTCTGACTGTAACATGCAGCAGTAATGCAGATTGCAATACAAAGAAAATATTAGAGTTGTGTGAGAAAATAGGATTATTTTTAGTCGATGTTTTTGAAGTGCAGCTTTATTTATAGCTGGGAAAAGAGATACGGGAGGAGCATTTTATCAGTCGTGTTTAGTATAATTAGGCAGATAATTGTACTGAAAATAGTTTCATCTCATTGACTCACGTTGTATTACGCCTTTACATTTTTCCTGTGTGTGTAGATATTTTTTTTGATTTAACGTCTTTCTTTATTTGAAGTACCTGCTAATATTAGAAGATATGTTGACAAAAAAAACCACACACACAATGCTAAACATAGGGTTTTTAAAATCTCACAGTAATGAGCCACAATGAGCTGTTTCAGACTGAAATAAATTGATTTTTGTTATAAGAAAATATCCTGTTGCACAACAGTTGACTGTGGGTATTGATCCAGATGGTCTCTGGTAATGTTCCTGTGGTTATGTTCATGCAGGTATACTGTCCAGTAAATGTGTGTAATTCTTCACATTTTCCTGGGGTTGAAGTGTCACAGGTTAAATTCCCAAAGGAATACATGACACATTTAGTCCAACAGATGATTTTATTTTCTTCAGTTTCAACAAGAAAAAAACCAAACAGTTGAACTTATTTTACCTGATTATACCTTATTGTCCATTTTGATTTTGTTACTTGAACAAAGAAAAAACAAAAAGCAGCCAGAAAAAATATTTTAGGGTGAATCCAATCATTTAAAAAAATGCATTTTTCATCATAAATATGAAGTTCATTGAGCTTACACAACCCCTCCTTAAGCACCACGTGAGCTTCTGTCCTATCATTTATGTTTTCTATATTATTGTAGTCAGGGACCATTTTTCACGGAAATATCTCTCAACAATGATGACAATCAATATATCACAAATAGGCAGCAAGCACCAGTGTAGAGACCTGACATTTATTGTGGAAATATATTACGCAAATGCACACCCATGTGCATACACACACTAAGTAGTCCTGAAATCCTGACACCCATTCTTACAATTAAGCTTTTAGAAGGGCGAGAGCAAAGAAACATCAAGTATGATGTTTGATTTCATATTTAGACTGTGATACTGTGACACAATACCACCATAATAATAATAGTAATAAAAAAGTGTCATTCATTTCTACATTTAGCTTCATTTCATTTTATTTGGACACTTAAATCCACTCCATTTTCAAGGAAGCCATTCAAATTAATTGAATCTAATAGTATAGCAGACCTTTTAATTTCACCGAGGTTCCCTGTGGAGAAATCAAAGGACTAAACCATGACTCTTTATCAAGACAATACAATCTAGTGACTTCTTTTACCTCTTCTTGATTCATACCGATTCAAATTAAGAGCACAAGTTCTCTAAGAGTTTTATAAGTACAATTCCCAATCATCCCATATGACTCCCAGCTGTACAGTATTACGCATTTAGTTAAAATCTAAAATAGAATTTGATTGTTGAGCTAGCTGCTAAATTTAAAAAAGAGGTTAAAGGAGTTTCAGTTCTTTTATTTTCTTATTTCTTTTATTTTTTCTTCAAACCCCACCGGACTTTTTCAAGGACATGATAGTTTCCAAAACCTGGTAGGAACTACAGCGTTAGCAAGTAGTCTAATTCCACATTCTCTGAATCTAACACTGTATTACAGGGTTGGGGTCGATTCAAGGTGGTGCACAAGACACACCACACGTGGCACTATAATAAAAAGCAGTATTAAAGCATGAGAAATGGACAAATTCAAACATTTTTTCCTATAATTTAAGCTCTCAGTGGAATTGACCCCAACCTTGCCTAAGCCATCAGTCTTTGTAAAGTACACTGTTTCCAGGGAATTGACAATAGATATTTGAATGACCTTAGCCAGCTCTTATACAATGTTGTTTGTAGGTCCCGAGGCTGTCTGTTTTGTAAAACAAAAACAAAAAGAGAAAAACATTTTTACCTGTTGACTTTCTATGCTGTCGTTTCTGTATAAATGTTCTATTGTTCAGTGCATGTTGTAACTTTGGCGTTGTAACTGGTTGTGATTCACACAGAGCCAGTACTTTTCATGTAGAAAGTGTCTCAATGTCCCAAGATATTTTTATTTCTTAATAAAAGCAACGTTTCCCTTAAATGAATCAAAAATGAAATAAATCAGATCACTTTACATTTTGAAAGAATTGTTGGCTTTCATTTCACTTTTTCCAGCACATAAATAGTTCAACTAATGTTATTTTCTCACATATAGGAAATTTCCTTGGCACATAGTTATTCATTCATATATATTGATACTAATCTATTTGTGACTCAAAAGCTATAGTTGTGCATTGATCTGCACTATTTATATAAACAGGTTTAGTAACCATTATTCTGCACGAGCAAATATAATTCTTTCTGGATGGATCGGGTGACCCTGAATCCTTCTTTAGTTACACTGCAATGGACTGCTGGAGGCTTCCCATGATGCATTGAGTGTTTCTTCTTCACTCACCCCTTTCACTCACTGTGTGTTTATACACCATTTATTCATTCGTTTAGCTCTGCCTCTCTTCCTCAGTCTGTCTTTTCTCCTGTCTTCCCCCCTCATGGCTGCCCCTCCCTGAGCCTGGGTTTGCTGGAGGTTTCTTCCTGTTAAAACAGAGTTTTTCCTTCCCAGTGTCACCAAGCGCTTGCTCAAAGGGGGTCATTTGATTGCTGGGGCTTTCTTTGTTGTATTGTAGAGTCTTTACCTTACAATATAAAGAGCCTTGAGGCAACTGTTGTTGTGATTTGGTGCTATGTAACTAAAATGTAATTGGAATCTAAGTAATCATTGTATGTACATAATGCAGGCCATCAGAAAGAAGGAGGATGAGGTTAGATGAAGGGGAAGCTGTTGACTCTTGAGTTGGAGCAAGCTTCCAGCCTCCCCACACGTCTTCACACTCCCCTGCATCTAGGGTTTCCCACTGCCTGCCACTGGAGACACTGTCAAGGGGGGAAGGGAGAAATTACTTAGTGGTCACAGGTCTTTGCCTTAAATTCAAGTGATAAGCAATGTTGCCATCTAGTGGCAGTGGTCACTGTTAACCAATTAGGCTGAAATGATAAGTTTCAGATCAGCGATCTGAGATGACAAACAAAACAAAACAAAAAAAACCCCGAACCTCTCAAAATGCAGAGGTAGATCAACAGGTGCTCACATACTGGCTCAGATACATGTATAACCATGTTCTCCAGCATGTAATAAGGACAGGATCCTGTATCCAGAGGGACTATAAATGTTAGCTGCATTTACAGTAAGTATGTTAACTGGTAGACACATTCTTTTTTCATTTAAATACAAACACATACACAACATAGGCCTATTGTCATGGTCCTGTGTCCGATGACTCAGTATTTTGTGTTTATTAATATAAACAAAGCATAATATTATATTATTCTTTAGTTTATTCTGGTTAAGCCTTTTGCTAAGATTTCTAGTTTCATGCAATATACCAATATTTGTATTGTCTTGTCTTTATGTTATTAGGGCCAATCCTAAATAAAACATGAAAACATTTACCAGATTCTTAAATCATAATTTTACTTAATGTATTTTTTTTAATTACTTTAACATTAAATAACATTAATAAACATAACATTAGTAAACTTTCCCTTTACAGCTTTCAGCTGCCCCCTCATTCCCCACAGCAGATTAATCTCCATATTTGTTTTTACACCAGATGCAACCCTCCCATTTTCCAGCTTTGGGACCAAGCAGTGGTTGCTCACTAGCAACAAATGGACCAAATAAAAATAAATATGGACAAGTGCAGTGTGAGTCAAATAGAAATTAGATAAGGATAATTTACAATAACTCTGCAGTGAAGAGTAGCAGAAAGGTCACATTAGTGTAGTGAACTTACATTTTTCTCCTTTACATCAAAATGATTGGTTTCTGTGCTACATCAATCAGAAGGTAACCACGACCAGAAGAACACTCGGTTTCATTCATTAATGAAGCATCAGTCATCAGTTTGACCCTACACTGGATCTTAAGGGCACCTCAGTACCAGCTTTATCTGGAACCTGGAAGTCCATTTTTTATATACAGTCTATGGGTCGAGGCTTGAATACCTTACCTATCTCACTTGTTTATTGACACTTCCTGAACAACTCAAATCTAAATTCAGTGTTGCTGACTGTCGAGCAAGTCTTGGTGAAACAAAGCAGACAATTAGCTTTGATGTTTCTATGGAAAATGATTAAATTGTCTTCAGCCTGTCCGTGTTGTTTTCCTCTTTGTCTCCAGCAAAGTGTTTCTGTCCAGCAGTGCCAGCAGGTGGCTGGCACTTGACACACACACGGTGCCCCTCCCTCAAGTACTCCATCCACCTGGTATGTGGGCCCTTACTCTGCTGGCAGTCTTCTGTTAGAAAGGTCAACCGAAAGTGGACACAATGCCTATTTTACACAAACAGACAGACATGCACACAGGTCCAGTTAACAAAAAAATATACAGTGACAAAGCTAAAGAGTGTAATTTCACATCATTTTTCTAGGCTGTCTCTAAGTGTTAACCTATCACATTGCTGCCATGAGGAACATGTCTTCTCTCTCTTGCTAGCGTTGCCATAGTCACCCAGGGTAATAAATGCTGGAACTAGAGCACAAAGCATGTATGACAGAACATTAACAGCACCATATGTTCAAAAGGAAATTTTACATGAGCAGACGTGCTCTGCTGTGTCATTTTCAAAGGACTTTTAAAAAAATTAAGTGATTTCAGTTCGATTGACCTGTACACGGCATTTTCTGTAATTTACACCACATACAGTATACTGAAACTAGGCTGTAATAGAAATCCTATACAAACACAAAGATTTCACTATGTAGTACCTTCTTCCCACTTTTCCTTTGCAATATGATGACGTATGAAACCTAAAAATGTTTCTCATATGAGTGCTTCCTTGCTAGTGTAACATATACAATCATTATACAATGACCACGGTCTGATCTTAGGTCTGAGATCTTACCCTTCCTTTGATGTGTTAGGTATTATCTTGGGCAAATATAATTCTTAGAATGGAACTAGTGATATTTTGTTTGTCATTACAGACACTACAGAGTGGTTGGCACAACTACCAACTGTTACAGTTTACTCCTGCAAACTTCTTTATTTTGGCAAAATGGTCTTTTTTCCTCCTACATGCAGATAAGTGTTAACCCTGTAAAGAATGAACCATTAAATAATTACAGAAATTAGTTTTATTTGTTTAATGTTTTATGAATCTTTTGATGAAGTAAAAATTAACATTTGGCTTTAAAGGGTTAAGTAGCACACACACAATTTGGATATTAACTTTCAGCAAGTTCTCCAGCCAAAAGTGTAGGCTGAGGAAACCCAAGTTTACGTGTTTCAACCTCAAAAGTGTGGTCACTTCCTGATGTAAGATAAGAGACAGTAGCAGTCAGAAGGCCCTGATCAACTGATCATATGTTTGCCAAAGCAGGCCATCAAAGAGTTCCTAAAAGCAGATAGCTTGTTATGTTCTTGGCAGTATCAGCCCCTCCTATCCATCTATCAGGATTCCCTCTTTCTCTCTTGCTTTGTTTCTCTCTCTCTTTTCCATCCATACTTCTCTTTCCTCCTAGGTGGGTAAGTCCCACTGTTCCTCTGGGACTGCTCTAGGTGGTCCCCTCAGTCAAACGCCAACTGTGCTTCATGTAGCACACCTAACCATTTCCTCATCAAGCTTGCTGTGTATTTGACGATCCATTCTTCCACCGATTCCTTTCCAGGCTGTACAGCTACTCAGTGGTAACACAAGGATCTAGTTAGACAGGACTTTTTAATGCTATGTGTTCATGCTTACCTTTTTGACTCACTTCTTCTCCTAGTATTCCTCTCAGTGTGTCATTTCCTTATATCTCACCGACTTCCCCGCATCTCAGTAGGTGGGTGGGAAAAATTGTCTTGTCAAAATATCTCTGCTCAGTACAATTAAAACCTTGTCTGCTAATCTGGGAATTTATGACAACTTTTTTTTCGGCAGCTGTGAGATCATTAGATGTGAATCAAAAGGAGGCCTCACAGTTATCGATGCTCTTTTCTTTTTCTTAAAAAGTAATTTTAAAAAATGTATCACCCTCACTTGAAATGGATGTATGGAAGTAGGTTTTTACAGTGTCCTTGCTTGGAACAGCACTCTGTACAGAAAGTGCCCTGCTCCATTCTGGGACAGGGATTGCATAAACTGAGTGGTTCCTACAGGATTATCTTGCTCCTGCTGCAGATTGTGAACGCTGAGGAGCTCAGCACAGCCTGACCACTCTGTCAATTCACTTGGCACACGGGACACTGCTGAGGCAAAGAGTATATTTCTGAAAGCGGCAGAGGAAATTTTGTGAAGTAGTCAGACTCGAACGTCAAGGAAGGTGGTAGGGAAGCAGACTCTGCAGACATTTCAGGTTCCCAGAGGTGAGCAATTTATTTACAGTGCGCTCCATAAGTGAAATGTAAAACTCCAAAGTAATTTAATTAACAAAACTCAAAAGTACATGGCTGCAGTAACACAGGCCACCCCTCCTCCCTCTATCTGAATCAGGCCCAGACTGACTATATATAGGGCTATCAATTTCCCTTCAATTAGTCCGGCCAATTCCACTCACTTTAGCTGAGGGACCTAAAACTCTATACAGATGACTAAAAATGACACAAACCTCCTCACACTTCTGATTAGCACATTTACACAACTAAACGGCTCTATATATGAAAAAAAGATTTAACAAATCCCTTTAGACCTTAAAACAAACAAAAGGATGCATTTCTATGGTAGAAGACACCCCTCCTCTTGGTTCGACCCGCTGACGTCATGTCTGACATCATCAGCGGGCCTTTCCCCACACCTGACGCATCTAGATCTTGTTTTAACATATGGATTAGAAACTGAACATTTGACAGGTTTCCTGAAAACCTTCTCTTGTCTGATCATTTCCTGATAACGTTTAAATTTACAATAATTGATTACACAGCAGTGGGGAGTAGACTTCACTACAGTAGATGTCTTTCTGAAAGTGCTGTAGCTAAGTTTAAGAATATAATCCACCCACTGTTATCATCTTCAATGCCCTGTACCAACACAGAGCAGAGCTACCTGAACCTCCAACAGAGGTCGATTATCTTGTTAATAATTTTACCTCGTCACTACGTATGACTCTGGATTTTGTGGCTCCTGTGAAAAATAGAGCCTCAAATCAGAAGTACTTGACTCCCTGGTATAACTCTCAAACGCGTAGCGTAAAGCAGATGACTCGTAAGCTGGAGAGGAAAGGGCATGTCACAAATTTAGAAGATGATCATTTAGCTTGGAGAAATAGTTTGTTGCTTTATAAGAAAGCCCTCCGTAAAGTCAGAACATCCTACTATTCAAAACTGATTGAAGAAAATAAGTACAACCCTAGGTTTCTCTTCAGCACTGTAGCCAGGCTGACTAAAGGTCAGAGCACTGTTGAGCCTACCATTCCTTTTATGTTAACTAGTAATGACTTCATGAACTTCTTCACAAATAAAATTTTAACCATTAGAGAAAAAATTACCCATAATCCTCTCACAGATGTAACATTATCTACAACTACTTTAAGTACTGTTGATATTCATTTAGAGTCTTTTTCTCCAATTGATCTTTCTGAGTTAACTTCAGTAATTACTTCCTCCAAACCATCAACGTGTCTCTTAGACCCCATTCCTACAAGACTGCTCAAAGAAGTCCTGCCATTAATTATTGCTTCAATTTTAAATATGATCAGCCTATCTCTAATAATTGGCTATGTGCCACAGACCTTCAAGCTGGCAGTTATTAAACCTTTACTTAAAAAGCCATCTCTAGATCCATCGGTCTTAGCTAATTATAGGCCAATCTCTAACCTTCCTTTAATTTCAAAAATTCTTGAAAGAGTCATTGTCAAACAGCTAACAGATCATCTGCAGAGGAATGGCTTATTTGAAGAGTTTCAGTCAGGTTTCAGAGCCCATCACAACAGAGACA
>VURO01022366.1:0-10735 GCA_015108175.1 Pelvicachromis taeniatus
GGTGGGAGCATTGGGGCTGGGGGTGTCTGGAAAGGAAAGACAGCTATACAGAGATGGAGGAAATTGGAGAGGGACAGAGAGGAAGCGGGCTTTTATCACAAGGGAGGCAATTCTATCAGTGGGAGAGCAGAGTGTATGATTGCTTCTGACACTGCGAGGGAATACTAAATCTAATCTGAGATTTGAATCTGTATTTTAAAAAAAAATAAATAAAAAAAGTACAGAAAACTGACCACAACAGTTTAAATGGAGAAAAGGATGCTCTTTAAAACCAAAAAAATACTAGCGAGTCATTTGCTCTTTGGGGTTCTTCATATTTCCCTCCCCCTTTTCCAGCAAACTTCTATCCTTTACAGTTATATTGGTCCATTTCACAAATAAAAATTATAATTAGGTTTGAATGAACAAAAATCATACTGAACAAACTGTTTAATATTTTACTAATACTTTAAGACGGTGGTGATTTTCCTCTCACTAAAACCTCTATTGATCTCTGCAAAATCTCTATTCAGAAACAAATAATAATCCTGTTATTGAGTAAATAACAGGATTGTTGTTTCAATCTTTTACAACACATGTGGCATTCTGCCCAATTGCTGTATTGCTAAATAATTACTAAAGACTACAGCTCAAGGTCATGCAGTTCAAGTAAGACACAAAACGATACACGGCATTTATTTCAGTTGCAGTACTAAAACAGTAAGCAACAACACTGCTGCCAAAACAGGAAGTAACTGGTTCTCCTGATATCTTCCTCATCCCTCAAATTAAATACAGACATTTTGACATCTGTGCAGCCTTGTGTATTACAGTTTCTTTCAATAACTACAGCTATAAAGAATGGATCATTACTACTAATTTTTTTTTTTGTTGCTGCTACTACATTGCAGCATAACTTGTTAATGTTCAGCCAAGCTTAACAGTTGGTTATTTGTGACGATATATGTACAGGCAGTTCAATGATATCGCCACTTATTTCAAAATAATTTGGTTGAGACAGTCATATTAACACAGTTATAAGGCAGTTGGTACAGAGCCGCTTTGCAGGCTGTGCCGTAGAGGTAGACAAGCAGCTCTGCATAAATCACACCATCCTTCTTGCCTTGTTTTTGAATATATAAAGCTCATTGTGGCCGACGCTCCCTACCACAGTAAACAATAGTCTGTGCAAGCAGCAGAGCCAAACCACGTGAAAAACTGCATATGGTCATTACTGTGGAAACAAATGCGTTTCCATTTTTCCCTCTTCCTTTTTGCAGTTATCTAGTCTTATGAAACTGGAACATTTTCATATGATGACTGGCCATGTTCTAATGCAATATGGGGGGGGGGAGAACCTCATTAGTGTTTTTCCCCGTTGTTGTACAGACAGAAAATCCCTAATGTGCCCCAATGAGGATTTTTGTAACATGGTCATAGTGCCATCCATCCATCCATCCATCTTCTGCCGCTTATCCGGGGCCGGGTCGCGGGGGCAGCAGCCGAAGCAGAGAAGCCCAGACCTCCCTCCTCCAGCTCATCCAGGGGAACACCAAGGCGTTCCCAGGACAGCAGAGATATTTTTTTAAACCTTGAAATGGCTTTCTGGCCACTCCTTTCCTACAACTCTACCACTCTACATGCAGCAAATGCACACTTTTTAGGAAATGGAGAAAATAATCTGCATGATGAGGTGCAAAATGTTTGTTTGGGGTTTTTTTTGTTTTGTTTTTTTAAAAGCAGCTCTCAAAAAGGTCACGCCATTTCACATTCATGAAGTTACCTCCCCCTCCCCCCACTCAACACTGAACAAAGTAAAATCTGACAGTGCTGAGAAGAACAGAAGCTACACCATGAATTCACTGGCAGGTAGTTTGCTTCTCAGCCCCAAAGGCCCCCTGTCAGGAGTGCTGGAATAAATGCTATTATATAAGGAGACATGAAAGCAGGGTGCAAAAAAAATAAATAAAAAAATCTTTGATTGGATGGCATTAATATGTACTGATGAATAACCATGAGCGCTGATATTAAAGCTGCAATGAGTCAGATTACCGCACTGAATTAAACGATTAGGCTGAAATGTAGGTCTCTTCACCTGGTTTCTGTTTTATATTTATTTCCCTATTTTAAGGTCATTTTATGATGTACATGCAGGGGCGATCTTCTGTACAGGGATTTTAACAGCTGAATCTGAAGTTAACAGTGCATCTAAACTACCAAAGTAACATTCGGGTTGTAAATTATGAGACCACAAGGACACACACACACACACACACACACACACGCTCATTTCAAATATGATGTCCGTAATAACCTGTTGAATTTCTTCCCACCTTCCCCTCCTCCTTGCTCACACACACTAAAGATGGTGCAAAAGGTGATTGCCAGTGGGACAGGGGCTAATAAGATTTAATTCTGCAGTCTAATTCTATCTCCCCTTTTAACTCGAAGCAAAGATAGAGCACTCCTGCAAGACAGTAATACCAAACAGGCTCTCCCCCCACCACCACTGATGGACCGCTGGGGCCATGTGAGGAAGCTGCACTCTCTTAATTTCCATCTAAAACATTTCCATCACTGTCCTCTCCCTCCACAGAGGACTGAGCATTTTAGTCTCTGCACTCACCACACCACCACAGGTAGCTGAGCCCTCTGCACTTCAATTTAAAGGAGTGTCATGAGGGTCTCCCCAAGGTGCACAGCAGCTGCATTTTAAGAGTGACTTTGAGGGAAATTGTGAGGTGAAGGACATTTCTTTAATGAAAACTGCCTTAAGTTAGAACATTTCTTGGCTATTTTTGATGGCCTTTGCACAATATGGAAACTCTGTACTTCAAGCAACTTCTCTCAACTCTCTCCCTGACAAAGACGAGATTTGAAGACCTCCTCTGTACCCTTAATAAGGAGTTCTGAAACCTCAGTATATATCAGTAAAGACATGGGTTGACGACCATTAGAATATTTTCCAGTTTTTCCAAGGTTAGAGGATAATCTCTCTCTCTCTCCCCAACTTCTGAGGCAAACCCAGTCATTGTGTTCATCAGCTCAGAAAAGAGCTTCAAGAGTTACTCCTAGTAGGCTTTCAAGGGGTCGGCGACAAATGGCTCCTAAATATGTGAATTTCTAAGAACAACATTTAACACTGTTTATTAGACTGGGCTCATTTTGACAGTTTTCTCAGTGTTCTTTTATCTTTGGAGTCTCAGTATAATCTGTAGTCTCTGTTGTGTGAACAACTACCAAATTATTCACCCAGAATATCCTTAATCATTATTCGTTTGTTTATTCCAGCATGTCCTGCTACACAGTGCTGGCATTAAATACTGCTGCCAAGGCCCGAGGCTGTATGCATTAGTCCGTGTGTGAGATCGCCCTGTTATTCCACAACAGTCACTGACTCAGTGTACTTCTCTCTGCACCATATGTGAAGTCGGGTGAAAGATTGCAAAACAAGACGCAGTGCACATTTTGAACAGGGGAAGCCCTTAAAGTCTGTTTGGTACTGCTGCTTCCATGGAGACTGAGATTCAGCTTTGACAATCTGGTATCTTTTAAGGGGGCGAGAAGGGCAGGGGAAGGTGATAAAGTGTTTGGTTTGTCAAAATAAGAAAATGCTGTACAGCCTAGGTGAATAAGCATAGGGATTATGCACACTGGTATTCATCTACAACCAATGCCCTGTGTTATTTTTAAGTGCAGCGGGGCTTTTCAAAACATCTCACAAACTAGACACAACTGGTGTGCATTTGATATGGCATGCTTTGAAAACATTCAAGAATCTAAGAAGAAAAAAAAAACAAAAAAACCCAAAACTGTTGAGCACATATTTCTGGCTGAATGGCGGTCTCATCACTCATTACTTATCTGTACTGCCATTGTCTTGCTTGAGGAAAGACTACCGGTACATGCTGGGGCTTTCTGCTTTTAAGATGTTACAGTAAAGGTGCTAATTTGGGGAGAAAAAAAAAAAAAAAAAAAGTCTTCCTCCTCAGTAATGGGCACCTGGTGCCTTATGGGCCACTAAACACATGCACTCATACCTTTCATCCCTTTAGCTTAAATTTATTTCAACATCAATTTCACAGATAAATGTGCAGCAATAGGCGAGAAATTGATGCTGCCAAAAAGTGTTCCGGCGACTGCTCACATATATGTGCTAAAACAAAATGCCGCGCACACACAAAATAAAAAATAAAAAAAAGGCTGTGAAATATTTCTGCAGAAAACTACTTCCAAGTAACCGAACAGTCTAAATGACGCACCAGCACAGTGAGGCTCATCAGCAGCAGTGCATAAATGCACATTACAGGCACACCCACTTTCCAGCTATCTGCAAGAGATTAGATTTTTTTTTTTTTTAAGCTCTGCACTGATATCAAAGTTTCCCATAAATGAACTGCATCGCAACTGTGAACGGTACCAGGAAAAAGCCACGGACCATTTCTGAAAGCACTTTCGATATTTATCTGTTGTAAGAAACCAAAGGACATCCTGTAAGTAAAGGATCATTTCCCCGAATATCTCAGTCATCTTTAAAAGTAGATAGTACAGGAAAAGCATTTTACACTTAGGTTTTATGTAGCGGATAATGGCTAGCTGGCTCTTCTGTGGAATTTGGGGAATGTCTTTTATATTCAAATAAATTTCAAAAGAAGATTAATAATAACAGTTGAACGCATCGACTTCTGAGATTTGACTTTCAAGGAAAATTATTTTTCCAGTTAGAATAGTTAAGTATAAGCATAGCCTAAGTCCCATCCAGTCAACTTTATGTGCATATTCCTGTTTGCAAAGAACTAATCTGTCACATCACAGCATACAACACAATCATCACCATCGATTCAATATCTAAAGGTGTGTTGGATGATATCGATTAAAAGATTTAAAGATCAGAAGGAAAAAGCCAATTCCAGTTTCCAACAATGGCAGTAGCTACTTAGTTGTTAAATTACTCTTTCTGGGTCACAATATAAACTAAAGATATTTTCAGGTAAACTTCAAATATCTGCTCTATTTATGAAGACATCACATATTTGCAAAAGTGAATGTTAACCCAGGACCTTCTTTTTGTGAGGAAACAGTGTTAACTACCATGCTGCCCTACACAAAGCTGTATGTACTCCGTAAACCTTACCAAGTTGTCTTTACTGCCAAAGCTAATCAGTAAACCTACAGGCAGATTTAGGAATCTAGTAACCTGATGATATATTAGCCAATATCTTTTTCCTTTTAGATGCACGAAACCGATTTCCCCAACATTCATCACGTTATTTACTAGTTTACAATCTGGCCAAATTTGCTTCAGTTTGTGGTGCTCTAAACACTCATAACACAGTTGAAAGCCATCCCCCCACCCCGCACATCTCCTCTTTATTTTAATTTTAATCTACAGTCCATTATAAATGCCAACATGATACATCAGCAAACACACAATACTGGCTGATAATATCGGTCTGCAGTTAAACTGGACAAGCTCAAACAACGAGTTGAAGTGAAAGTAAAACGTGTGTGTGGACCCAAAGGTACATGAGCCAGGCTTTTCCGGCTACAAACCCAGGAGATTATGCCAGCAGCATCCCTCCAACCTCATTATGAGGAATTTGCAAGTCTTTAAAATGGGCTGAACCTCTAAGCAGCCGACATAGTCATGGCCCGAGCATCTGAGCACTGGCCCAGTTTATTGGGATGAGAATGCTTTTGATGCAAAGCGGCAGACAACCCTGCCCACCACTTTACATTTTTTGGCTGATCAATAAGGTGGCAATAAGGCAAAAATAAAGTTAGCTGGAAGATACAGGAAAGAAGAACATGGTAGAAAGTAACCATGCATGTAAAACGGTGAAGGATTAAACTGTTTAAGTAAAAGTAAAAAAAAAGTTGAACAAAAACTCCACAGGTGACCTTCACGTTTTGGTTAGCAACGTAGAAGCTGAGCTGATGATCGAATAAATCAGAAGACCAAGCGGAGTGCTACGCACAGCCTGGGTGTAATGAGCAAATGATGATTAGCATGGTAGTCTTATTTACTTATATAAGGCTGAGTGAAAATACTGTCAACAGCGATAAAGTAGAAGTGAAATCAGTTCCAAGCGGATTGTCAGAGAAACTGGGCCACCGTGGCTGATGATGAACCATCATCAACATCTTAGGAAAGCACATCAACATAGAAATCACAACTGTGCTCTGCTAAAGTCGCCACTGCTGCCGTACATGCTGCAATTCTTTGTTTCTCGAAATATGAGACTGATGCGTTCATTTATGTGGGTGAATGTCGATCAACAAAATTATTCATAATTTCCTTACCCTAGGCAGTATGAACAAATACACTCTTCCAACCAAATAATTCAGCAGTCGAGGGAAGCTATGTTGAATGCACTTACAAAACAGAATTATTCATAGTAGACAGCACCATGGAGCAAAACAACTGGCGTCCACATTATGAGAATGAAAAGCAGTCACTGCCTTGTCAAGGAACATTAAACTCATATGACATGGCTGCCTTTATTTCAGCTCCCTGTCAAATAAAGATGCACTTGGTGTGGCATAAAAATAATATCAATCACATGCTCGTTCCATAGAGTGGAGAGTGTACAGACATTAAGCCTTTGTGTACTGCCTTGCATATTGTGTGTGATCCTGGCGCAGGAAACATCAAAATCAAGCCAAACATCAATACAGTTTAAGTAACACAACATTGAGTAGAGAGAGCTGTGTGTGCAAGATGAATTACCAAAAATAATTATAAGAATAATTCACTTGCTCACTTAACTTCACTATCAGACCATATGGTCTCTCAAAATGTGTGTAAAGTGTCTACCACTGAATGTTGCCATTTTCAAAGGAACTATGGATTTTCGGTGTGCCCTTCAGTCCAACTCAGTCAACTTATGATTGCACATCTTTAGCCAATAACCGACCGACCATGGATGAGCAAATCCTGAGCAATCCTGCCTTCTACTCTTAGAATGACTATAAATTCCAAAATAAACTTTATTGTACTCAATATGACCTGAAACTAGGGACTGAGATCAGAAAGTTGACAGGAAATTGTTTACAGAGGTCACAGAGGAAACAAGCCAAGGGGAGTTTCCCCCCCCCCCACTTCCTTGTATACAACCAGTTGCCCCTACTGGCCTTTAAAACGAACACAACTTTAAGGCATTTCCACATTGGCTTCACTTTCCAGCCCCAGAAGCTACATCCAGCTATTAAACTGTCAGTGAATCACACTGTTGAAAAAGGCTACCAAAGTATTTCTACAGACTTGGGATTCCTGTCAATCTACAATAAGGCAAAAAGAGGAAACATGGATGCTGTGTACTCTGGGGCTCTTTTCACATCTTTCAGAATGTTTTCTTGCAACTGTGGTATTGTCAGTTATGTTAGTGAGTCTTCCCCACCATCACTGCACTCAACTGGCAAGTAAAGGTCATGTAACTTTATCCATCATCTGTGCCCACGTTCTTTTCTTCAGCAATCACAACTTGGACAAAAAAAAAAAGAGAACTCACAATAAAAGTGTTTGTTTTTTTGTTTTTTTTTAAGTCCACAACGCGTCTGGCACAGCAGGGTTCTAGACTAACTTTTTGCCGCTCTTGTAACAGCAAAAAAGTTAGGTGCACCCAAATATTTCAACCACATTGCTTAACACGGCAGTTTTACATGTTTACTTTTCTATTTGAAAATTGCTGTCCATACAGACAATATTGATTTGTAAATGATTAACTTACAATCAACACAAAGTTCTTTATTTGGAGCACAGTTCTAGAAGATACATACCGTATTTCTCGCCCTATAAGACGCTCCGGAAAATAAGACGCACCCAATTTTAAATCTAGAAAAAAAAAAAGATTCTGAACCAAATACTGTAAAACACTTTCTCACACACACACCATACACACTGCCTCGGCCCATTTTATCGAGCATGCATTGGTGGTGACTTGTGTGGACTTGTATTTTTATTTTTATTTATTTTTGTTCATTTTATTTTTATTTATTCATTTATCTTTCTTTTGTACTTACTTTTTATGTCATTGTCCCGGTCACTTTCATTGCTTTTCATTGTAATACTACAATGTTATAAGTGATCTTTGTTTTTTCCTAACTGTATGTTAAAAGTGTGATAAATAAAGTTTATATAAAACTTTATTGGACTTGGTGGAGCCAAATAACCCGTCATGCATTTCGCGAGACCAGCCCGGTCACGTTCACCTGACCTGTGACATCATCGAGTACGCTGGCGTTCCAATTGCACAAATCGCGGGTCCGGTCTTGCCGAGAACGCGAGTCCGGCACCCGTGATTCGGGGGCGGCGCTTTGGCGGATCAATTCTTCTGCCCCTCAATCACGGGCATGGAGCAGGAAGAGCAGACGTGCGGACATTTCAGATTGATACAGTGCCCGGGAGATATGCACAGAAGCGGCGAAATTGTTCCCACACTGACCTGGGAGACATGAGGAGGCACAGCCTGCAGCACACAGAGGACTACGAGCAAGCGCCACACAAAGTTAGGAGCAGTTTTAATGCAGGCAAAATGTGTATTTGTCGCATAAGATGCACCAACTTTTCCACCCCAGTTTTGGGGAAGAAAAAGTGCGTCTTATACGGTGAAAAATACGGTAAGTTACTGAAAATCTGCTTGCGCTTAAAGTGATTCATTGAGCTGAAATTCAAACTACATTGTAGGCAATGTTAAAAACGTAATCATGATCTCAGCCTCCTCTGATGACCTGTTTGCTGCTGCCTGCTGCTCAAAGGCAGTGGGGAGAGGGGACACTTGGGCAGTGCATTTATCGCGGCATATAATGTGTTTTCTGGATACACTGTACTTTTTCAGCGTTTCAATTTGACACGTATTAGCACCACAAATGCAGTATTGCCAGTGTTGTGCCAAATTAGGTATCCCTGACAGAATGTGTTTCCCCTGCGTCAAGAGCATGCACTGGGCTTTCCAAATCACAGACAAACAGTATCCCACATTCTTGATTTTTACTACTCCTGAAATTTTTATAAACTTTACTTTATACAGTAAAGTTACAGTGGGATACAAATAATATCAGGCTGATCCTGCCACAATTTGTTCCCCGTCCAACTCGCAGGCAAACAGAATCCCACATTATTGATTTTTAGTTCACAAACACTTCTTATAATGACACATGAGAACAATAAATGTATCATTTTCTGTTGTAACCCACAAACTGAATGGTCATGTAACGACACTCATTTTACACGTTTTCACTAAAAGTGTTCACTACTTCCACATCTAGCTGGTTGTAATGGAGGCGGAGTTAATTGGATCCGCTCTCGCTGCCAAGCGAACGCTCCCGACGCAGGGGAAACTAATTCTGTCGGGGATAACCTCCTTGGCACAACAGTGTTAGACATAACCTGAGAGGTTAATGGTTCCGTCTCTGAGCATTGGCTATGATTTTCAGACGATTAAGGCCTTAACGAAAAAGTTAGCAATCGTTCTTTTCATCTTTTCTCATTACCCACAGCTACATCCACCTACGCTACTAACCTCTCTCTAGCCACCTGCACTTTCAAACGTACACATACACGCAGGCATATCTGGACCACGGCCAATCAGAGAGGTCCCACCCTTGACTATCTCTGATTGGTTTAGACCACGATATTGGCATAATATGTGTCTGTTGTTGACCACACGGAGACTTTCAGATTAGCGGAGACTTTTTCTTTTTAGTTGAATGGCTGGTCGCACCGGTGCGGCCTAGAATTTTTTTGTCACACCATTGAGGAATTAGCTTGCATATGCAACCAAATTGGGGGGATGGGGGGGATACTGCACGTCGTCTGAGTGAACAGATGCTGAGCCATGCGCTGTCTGCACCTCCTCCTCAATCTCGCTCACAGCAGGTGAGAGTGAAAACAACAGAGCTGCACATAACACAATCGCCAAATACTAGCAGTGACCTTAAGCAGCATCAAGTCTTAAGTGTGGATACTTTCAGCACACTAATCAGACTCCAATCAAAACAAAAAGCTCACATGTCACCATTAAAGCACTGGGCATTTGCTGGACACAGCGAATACAGAATTTGTGTAGTTGAGGTCTGATTAAAGTTGTGTATCCAGAAGTTAAAACATAAATCCTACACACAGCAGCGTAGTTGACGTACACCTCCTCAAACATGTAATTACACATCACGCGCTGCCTACAGATACTAAACCAAGTCCGGAAGAACTGTATGTTAGAGCCACCTGTGTTTGCTTCATGCTGTCAGAGGATGATGGAAAGTGAGCACAACATGAAACTGATTGAAAGGGGATCATTTATGTTACAGTAAATAAAGGGGTGTAAATAGCTACATGCACAACAGCTGTCTCCCGTTCAGTAAATAATCAAAATACAAGTTGACCAGATGTAAGCAGAGAATACTCTGGTTGAAAAAGTAAATCAATGGATGCAAAGTTTGTGGGGAATTAAATTAAAGAACAATGTGTTCAGCACAGAGGCAGGGCTGCTGGTAAAGTCCCTCCACACTGATGGCTGCCCACACAGCTGTTTTCGCACGCACACACACGCCTGACTGGGGCAACAAAAAAAGTTTGCCCAATAAAAAGTATTAAAACGATGCCGTGACACATAGGATCATTTGATTTATAACAGTGTGACTCACCTCATGAAGTATGAAAATTTCACAATTTCCAGCATAGCTCCAGCCATTTAAAGTGTCACTAAGCTGACTACCCAGAATATGAGACATTACTTACCAGTTTAACCCATTACTTAAT
>VURO01022369.1:0-17634 GCA_015108175.1 Pelvicachromis taeniatus
CCCCCTCCCCTTTTAAAACCCCCCCCCCCCCCCACTTCTCCTCTACAGGGCTGCTTACAACAGGGCCCCATTTGTGCTATCTTCTTAAAACACCACTAAAATATTTTACATTTCCTCAGCAGCTTCTTGATATTCAGCTTACAGTGCATTCCCCCAGAGTCTTTGCTTGTCAGTTTTTCAGATGGTGACCTCTCTGCTTTCGCTTTTTTCTTTTTTTAGCCTTGCTTTAACTGCTAACCTTGAGAAGATAACCGAAGAGAAAATAAGCTTTGGGTACCTTGTTTGTTTTCCTGGGTCACCTTTTGGCTCTTTTTGACATATGAGAAGTGTTCCTTTATGTAGAAACTCTTACAAGCACACTTCCCAGTTGCCTGAAAGTATGTTGAACTTCCTCCATCCTTTTTCAACATCCCTACGTTGCCTCTCTTCTTGCCACTTATGGCTCCATACCACCCTCTCCCTTTCCTTCAGTCCTTCCTTCATCATCCCTTTTCACAGTCCATTCCTTCCCTTCTCTATCTTCTTATTTCCTCCTCCTTCCTTCCCTTCACTCATTCCCTACATTCTTCCCTTCTGTTTGTCCCTACTTCACTCCCTTTTCTGCATTCAGTCAATCTTCAGTCCCCTCCACCCCTCAGTACACCACCCTTTTTCTGACATACTCCCTCCCCTGCCCTCTGTTCCATTTTCTATATTTTCTCCTCCAGTTCTGGCCTCTGCACCCACATGACCAACATCATGAGAAAACCCTCATGACAGTACACTGTGCCAGCTCTGCCATCCTGTTACACCCCAGGAGCAAAGAACAGTTTTTATTGTCTAACCTCAGTTCACTGTGAAAGAAAATACAGCTTGCTTCCAGCAAGATTTTTTCTATAAACCAAAGATCATTTTTGGGGATCCAGATCTTCAGCTGCATTTTTTCCTGAGGAGCTAGAATTCAGTTTCTCAACTATAGGTCAATGAACTGTCCAAAAATGTGCAATTTACCACAACAAATAACGAGTTTACTGAACCAGTCTACTGTGTATCAGTTGTGAACAAGGCATCCATTGCAGCAATGTGCGATGATGTCACTCCCAACTTGTCATTTTTCAGCATGAACAGCCAGCTTTGTGAAAAGGCATATTTTAAGCCAAACTTCAGTTTTTTCCAAACCAACTACTTTTCGGTCCTTCGTGTAATGAGAACATCACAAAAATAAAAGGCAATGGAGACCTGGCCGATAAACTTTTCAGCTGATACTGTCACAATCATTCAACCTCCTACCACCGACTTTGTAGGTAGGAACGTTATTTCTCAGTGGTTAGTATTGCGCCAGCTTGTACTAAGGCGCAGGCACCAGAATATACCTTGTGCACAATGGTGAGAGCAGTGCAGTGCAGTGGTTAGCAACAAGGTTCAAAACCTGGGTTCAGATCCAACCAGGGGCATTTCTGTGCAGAGTTTGCATGATCTTCCTGTGTTTGTGAGTTCTCTCTCTTTACTGTCTAATGTATCTACTACTAGTTAGGTTAACTGGTGTTTCTAACATAGACCATAGTTTTGAATGGTTGTCTGTTTCAGGCTGTGACAGATGCTGGTTATATTCCAGTATAAAGGTTCTGGTTGGAATCTGAATGTAACTGGTTAATGTGAATGACTGTGCGTGTAGATAAAAGCAATTTGCAATTTTCACAGATTTATCACAGTTAACTGTTGTATTATCACAAACAGATTGAGTGTAATTGCCCGCTTGCCCCATTTAATCACAAACAATACAGGAATTGCTACATAAAGTGTGAATTTTAAAGTCTACATATGTGTATATATACATATATATATATACACATACACACACATATATATATGTATATATACACATATACACATACACATGTATATATAAAAACAAAAGAAGAAGTTCAAAATGCCATTAAATTAGTCAATGCTACATCACACAGAGCTAAAAATAAATCAACCTTTTTCATAGTATTCATCATGATAATAAAAGGCCACCATTCACACATTTTATTGCTTTTTCAGCCCCGTTATTATCACCAGTATTAAGAGTGTTAAGTGCTCCAAGTACAAGGGTGCAAGTTCTGACAATGGTTTCCCAAAAGGTGTGACAGAATTTGATACAGCACTGTTCGGAGGCGTGGGTGTTAACCACTGCACACCGTGAGGCATTTCTAGCATGAATGCAGCCTACCATTAGCCTAGCAGTGAAGATAATACAACTTCCTCTATCCACATGTTAGAACCTGACAGCCAATTGGAGTCATAAAAGTCCAGAAGGTTCCCATAGCCAACAGTTCACACCAGGAAGACTGTTGTTAATGTTAATGAGGTGTGATGGCAGGCTGCGTGGTTGTCAAGGTCAAGGCTAGCGCTGCTAACAACACACAGCAGCAGCAGCAGGGTAAGAGACAATACACCTCAATATAACAGAGGTCAAACTGTTTCTGCTAATGATGACTTTAATAAAAACAAAAGACCACAAAAAAATGACTGAAGATTTTTTCAAATCACTTTTTCAGTCTTTTATAGGATAAAATGAATGCTGAAAATGACCTGTTTACACCTGCTGTCACTCATCTTTCTAGATTTCCTTCTTTCTACAACGAGATTAAAATCAGGTTTTTCTGGCAGGGCTGAGGGGGAGAACACTAAGGTGAACATGCACAACTTCTGCAGTAAAGGATGAAAGGTCTGCATGCACGTCTTTATTGCTTAGAGGCAATTTATACCTATATAAATTACTGTATGTACGTATACTGTAAATAGTATATATATTGTAAATGTGACTGTGTAGTATCCTGCATGTCTCTATTAGAGTTTTTAATGTCACAGTGTGCTTCTTTTTTCCCCAACAACTTTAAGATGAGCTTGTTTATTTTGTATGGGTTATAAAATCCATATCTTACACTTTCACTCTATCATGTATAGAAAAGAAATAGTGAGAAAAACGTAGAGGTAGTCACAGCCTTATATAATAATTTAAAATTAATTACTATTTTTTGTAGCATATTTGAAGCATGTGTATCCTGGTATGTTCTATTTTTTTTAATCTAGTTAATGTGTATTTATTAAAGTATATTGTCGGATTTTGTTTCGTTTGTTTTTGTAACTAAATAACATAAAGTTGTATTTATGTTTTGTGGCTATAAAAGTCAAATGAGGAATAAGGTTCGGGAATGATCAACAACAACAAACTCTGTGTTGCAGATCATTTTCATTCTGTGTCTAAGACCCAGAAATGATTCGACTTCTCCACACGGCTCCCAAGGGAGAGACCTGCTCATGGAAGAACGTTGCTGGCGGCTGATGGCCAGCAAGAGTTTCTTTGGTGCACTGAGTTTGCAGGAAGGTTGCAGAATTGACCAAAAGAGGAAAAAGAAAGGACAAGTGTAACTGCCCTAAAACCGTATGGAGAAAGCCTTTTAACTGTGGTTTACACGCTTTTAGACAGACATGTATTCACATATTATCTCTATATATGTATATACACTATGGAGATAAGTGCTGTGGGAGTTCCATAGCAGACTGATGATATTTATATAAATACTCAGGAGGCCAACACAGTCCAGGTTCTGGATGTGGCTTCAGAAAAATCACAGGGCCTGGGCAGCAGTGTAGTCTTATCTTTCGTCATGGCGACCCTACGACACATCCTGACAAGGTCAGGTCACATATTTACACTCTGACTTCACCACCGCTGTTGAGTTTTGCTGAGAACCACTCCAGAAAGGATAGAGGGATATCCAGAACGAATAGCACAGAGGCAGAGTGTGTGTTTATGTCAGACCCAGTCCAGTGTAAACTGCTTGGTTGCTGTCTGTCACTACAGCCCAGTAACACGGTTGTCCTGTTTTTACTGTGCCATTTATAGCTGTTATGAAACTGCTTTTAGGGGACGGGGCTATGAAAACTTCCCATATACTGAAGCAGGACCCCGGGAGATTTACGGTGCTCTGAAGAGATGGAGGTAGCTTGTGAAATTACATCTGTTTGTAAGAGGAAACAATGCTGCATGTCATGTTTACTAGAGGCCAGAGATTCTCCACACTGATAGAACTGATAGGAAGTGTTCTCCTTGCTGACAATAAAGATATCTCTGCTTCTTCCAGATGAACAGTGGAGGCTGCTCTCTAGCAGGTGCTGAAAAGCCAAAACCCTCCGTTTAAGCACTGTACAGCCATGTATTTCAAACATTAAAAACTCCATTTATCAGTGCCTTACTCACTCCTAAAACTAGAGTGGTTAATTGATTCAGAGTGCCTATAAGTAGGCCATCAAGTTTTGAAATTTAAAGACATAAATCATCCTTTTGTGTCCAAATTCTGTAAATCAGCATGAATAATATGAGCATGGTCAAAGGTTCAAAAGGTCAAAAATAAAATATCCAAGTAGGTGAGTAAGTTGGACACTACCTAAAAGGTCATGACCCCAGCAGCAAAAGCTCTACTAGTTGAATTTAAATACAGATTTGGGGTATTTAAATGTGCAACAGAATGTGAAAAAAATAATACAGAAACTGAATTAAATTAATTAATCTTGCACATGTACGTTATTTTTTTTATTTCACAATAAAAGCGAATCCGTTAAAATGAATTATTTATAATCTATGAGTCAGGAAATGTCAGTCAGTCTGCCACCTGTAGTTTTTTTTTTTTTTACCGTCCCTTAAAATGAATCCACTGTGAATACGAATGATTCTACTCGTGCACTGAATGAAGTAAAGGTATGAGCATAAATTTGACAGGTGTCCTCAGCATCAGAACAACGACCGTATCACTCCTCAGACTGAACCAATAAATGTGTCAGGGTCATGTCCTATTTTACGCGACAAACGTCCTCATTGAGCTTGAGAAAATGTGTCATCTAGTTTAGTCTGCTGCTGCGCTGCTTATTGCTGTACGCACATTGTATAAATAAAGTGAAATATCGCTCACGATATCACTTGAGCCTGTCAGAGGTGAAGATTATAAAAGCAATGGCTTTAGTAGACGTCTGTACCCCTCCCCATATCTGTGTCCTTGTCAGAGGCCTGAGTCCTGACGTCAAATATCATTGCTTTACATATCTGTAGTTTTTGCAGTCACAATATTATCCATCCCACGAGCTGGCTGAGTGAGATAACCCTGCTGACATGATCAGTTATTTTCCCACGCTCAAAGTTCCCCAAAGCCTCACAAGTTATTTACATTAGTTTCCAAAAGTTAGATACTTCTGCCAGTTATAAACTTATCAAACATTTCTGAGTAAAATTGGAAGCGTTTAGAAATTCAGTAAGAAACAGTGACAGTATAAGTCCTTTAGTCTTTTTCTTAAACAGGACTAAATGTCATCTCATCTGGAGTCTGAAGCTCACTCCTGAAATTCAGATGCTTAAGTTCTGTTATAGGCTTTGCTTTTTTGTGGCACCTTTTTCTGTGTTTACATGCATGCAATGATAGAGACATTTACAAGAGTGCGAATCGATTAACTTTAATGGACTGGTGCATTCAAATTCCAGTTTGTATGCCACATGCATTGCAACATCAGTTTACAATGACCAGAAATAGTGAGAGTGAGAGTGACTGATTCATCAAAAGTGAATTCTTTGATGACGCGTAGCTGGATACCGTGTACACAGCAGTGGAAGCGACTAACACTAGTGACCCATTTAACATTAGGGTTAGGTTCATATGCTGTTGTCGCCTATTTGGCATACACACCTGAAGTCTTAAAACACAAAATCTATAAAAATACACATAAAAGTTAATTTGGAAGGCAGCATCTTCCCATTTAAACTATGCCTGTTGAGCATTTGGTGAAAATACAACCTAACCATGGCTAAGCCCTTATGCAGCTGCAAGACTATACAACAAGTTCCACTCATCACAGAGAGGGTGATTGATTAACAGGCACTGAGGTTTATTTTGCACACTATTTGTGTAGGGAGGTGTATAGATAATAAACATGATTGTCTGACAGAGGTTTGGTGAAGAAGATCTAATACTGTTTGTAATGGTTTTCTGCTATAAAGGCAGCTCTGGAACTGAGAAAAGGATTTTATTTCTTTCAAATAAATTGTCCTTATCCATGTTTTTCTTAGATTTAGTTAAGATAAATCTAAGAACTACAAGTTCTTAGTATCCCCCAAAAACGAAAATATCATGTGTTCCAATTGTACAACTTTAATGTTAAGAATGATCTTCTGTGGATTTCTACAGTGGACTGATTTCAATTACTGACACTCATCGTGTGTCTAGAGTGACTTTCTGTCCACCCTTCAGATGTCCTCAGACTTTCTTTCTCCGAAACGCACATCATGTGTTTCTCATTTCCAAGTATATGTATATATACACAGTGCATACCTTCCAACTTACCGCAGTCGGTTGCATCATTCATATCCTATGTGTTTTTGCATTCATGTCATCCTGTAACCTGTTTTATTCAGACCTCTGCTACCTACACCTGTCAGCATGCCAGGCTGCCTGCGAGCTTTCAACTGCTTATTTCTCCATTCTTTATGTTCTATTGCGTTTTCTTAAATATCTATCGTACACTTCCCGTTCCACAAAAGTTAAGATGCTCTGTAAAATGTAAATAACAACATAGTGCAATGATTTACATTGCATGTCTTTTTATTCACAACATCGGAAACACATCAAATATTTAAGCTGAGAAAATGTACCATTTTAACAAACAAATATGAGCTAATTTTGTACTTGAGGGCAAGGGCCATGTTTCCCACTGTCTAGCATCCTTCCTTTAACAACGTCTGGGAACTGAGGAGACCAGCTGCTGCACTTTTTGGGAGAAGAATGTTTTCTTATTCCTTTTCGAAATCCCCAACAGAGAATTCTAGCTGCTCAATAGTCTTGGGTCTTCTTTGTCATACTTTTAATTCCATGGTAATTCAAATGTTTGCAGTTGATGAAAGGTCTGGACTTTTGTACTATGAAGCGATGCTGGTGGAATAGGTCCAGTATGTGATTTAGCATTGTCCTGCTGAAAAATCCAAGTTTTTCCCTGAAAAGGTCTTCATCTGGATTGGAGGATGTGATGCTCTAAAACCTTTGTATGCGTTTCAGCACTGATGATGCCCTTCCAGAAGCACGATGTGCGGTTCTCTACTGCATATCGAATTGGTGGAGAACAGTTCTCTACTTTACTCATGAGATTTACCACAGAGAAGATCGTACTTTCATTTTTGCATCATAGAGCTTTAATCTGTATTTGTGTCCTGGGCCCATGCAATGATTTCCATGATAGACTCATGCCTGTTTTTAATGCTAATGTTCTTTTGTGAATAAAATATAGGTTTATGAGACTCGCAAGTCATTGCATTCTATCTTTATATATATTTTAAACAGCATTGCAACTTATTGGAATTGGGGTTATACTACTTCTATATATTTGACTCCTTATACTTCTACTCTTGAGGCAACATTGACTTGAATCAATACGGTCTTGTGGCCTAGTAGTGCATTTGGTTTATAGATGAGCTTCGCTTTCCTCCTTTTTAGCAACAGGTTTTCTTCAGCATCACCTTAAATTGTCACTGGTTGTATCTGCAGCCAGTAGATTTTTCCCCACATTCAATATTTTTATATCTGACAGCTGCCAAAGGCTTTCTAGAACCAAAAAAAGAAGAAGTAAAATTTATTGCAGAGAAATGTCTGAAAACACAAGGTCAATGCCCATGTCATTCCTCTGAACTCCAGATTAATCGGTCCAAAGAAAACACGTTCCACTTCACTCTTCATCATCTCAAATCTCACAGCCAAAGAATGTCCAGTTGTTTATACCATCATTTCTAAGTGATGAAACTTGTAAACTGAAGCACATTCTTCGCTAACAGACTCGTTTTCAGAAATAATATTATGAGAAGAAATATGCTCTAGATACTCTCATAACTAAGTAGTGGTAGAAAGTAAATTCTTTTGTAGCTTCAAAGATTCTATGATGCACTGCCTGACAAATAAAATCTCTGTGGTATGCTTCACCTTTTAATATTTTCAAGTCCAGTCTTCCAAAATTTCAAGATGATACTTATGAATATTTATAACAGGCATTAGTGCAAAGTGAGACATGTGCTACAATATTATATAGAGAGTCAGCTTTCTCTATAATGTCTCTCTCACTCTGCAGTAAACTGAGTTTGAGTTTGTCATCGTAGGCTGTGGGAACAGAAACGTGAATGGCTGTCTCTCAGTGTAGGCCACGCTCCACAAAACAACCACTTGGCAATTGTTTGTGTCGAGTCCTCCTATCACAGACGGGTTGTGCTCATTGGTGCAGACTGATTCAGACTGATTGTGACATGTTGGCAATTTGTTTGTGTTTTTAAATTAGACAGCAACTATTTGCAAACCTTCACAAGAACCAATCTGTCTACAAATGACCCCAGTCAGTCTGAGTTGGACGACAATTGTTTGGAGACAAGTTGCCTTCCACCAGGGACCTTCTGCAGTTGCCTTCAGATTGGAAACAGTTGACGGTGTTGCATGCTCAACCTCTGGGCAGCTAGGTGGTACCTGCAACTACTTGCAATCGGTTAATAATAATAATAAAAACCCAAGGTCACCTTACAAAGAGAAAGAAAAATCAATAAAACAGCAGATTAAAAATAGATTAAAATACATTAATACAGCAAAATAGTAAACAAGATTCGACAACAATTTTATTTGCTGAGTTCAAAAAGATTTGATGCAATTATCAGCCAACCACTAACTTTTTCTAGTCGCAAGGAGGTTGCTGTCCCTGTTTTACTTTAGTGTGAGTGAGCCATAAGTGGAAGAAAATAGTAGGTAGGTAAATTTGCTTGAGTAACATAAATATGGTATTACTCACAGCTCTGCAACCTTTTCCCCAAAAGCAAAAGCACCAATAAGCATGCTTTTACTGCCTGAAGCTAACCACAAACAGCAAGTGAAAGTTAAGTAGCAAAGCATGGCATAAACCACAGTCTGCCCGTTCTCACTGATTTACAGCACTGCCACACCCACCTCTACGTTTAAAGAAAAATTGCAAAAATACATGATATAGCCTGAAAAAAAACCCCCAAGCATTATACATACCAGTTGCAACTTTACAGTATTCATGGAATTTTTATGGATGGTTTTGAAATTAATTAAACCTAAGTAAATCAGTAAATCAGATCATTGGCTTAGTTAAAATGTCAAGCTTCTTGAAGAAAAAGAAGAAGAATTTTCTATTGAATGAGACTTTGAAATGTATTTGACATGTAACACATTATGGTTTCTGAAAATGTCTCTATTTAGTATGTGGCTAAAACAATATCCTAACCCTGACCTAATCTGGGTTGCTTAAGAGGTTAAGGAAATTGGCATGCTATTCATGATCGCAGCCTGAGTTGGGTTGGTTTTGCACTTCCTGTTTTACTTCAGTAACATGCAGCCCCATCTTCCACATTTTGCCAAAGGGGCTTCCAGTGTGTCCAAGTGTAACACTATGGGTTCCTGACCCGGCATCAGTTTCTAAAGAGTTGAATGATGGTGTGAGTAAGAATGCGTTGGCTCAACATGTCTTGCTCTTCTCTGAAAACATCAGTCTTTCAGCTATGCTAGCCCCCCAAGTCAGGTGCCAGGCACACTGTTCATCCAGGCCAAGTTACACTCATTGCTCCTCCACTAACACGTTCCAGTTTAAAGTCCGGGCAATGTTCAAAGGAACCAGGCAATTACAGTGCAGCCGCCTGTGTCACTTTTTTGTTTACTTCCAAAATGTTCAGAAGTCTTTAAGCCTTTTGAAGTTTTTTCTTGTGCTAGGGGCTCCTCTTTCTCTCAGGGTAAGAAACTAGCCGTGAGCAATGTGCAGAGGTCCAGATGTGTGCCATATTACCAGCTCACTCCTGACTGGGCTGCAGTTTCCATTACCATCGCCTTGACAGAGGGATCATACAATGGTCACATGTGTTGAGCGTGTGAGAACTGCTGAGATCTGTTTTCACACAGATTTTATTCCCCAAAAATCACAAAGGTAGGAAAACAATAAAGAGAAAATGCAATTAAGCTGCTGGAGTATTATAGTGATTTATAGTAAGTATAAAAAACTGTGATGTTTGCAATACAAATGTTTCTGTCCTGCAGAGGTGTTTGGCAGTCTGCTGAGGTTACCCTACTGTGGATTATTGTGTGATCAAACAGTTCTGGGAGAAAGTCCATAAAAATGAAAAGCCTTGCCCGATTTAAATTTGGCCAGTCTCCTGTTCGAAGGTCGTCTTTGAGGAATGTCCAGACAGCTTCCAGCACATCTGTATCGTTAGATCTCTCCCTGACAGTCTCGTCCTGACCACATGCACCATGCCCTCTGAGAGTTTGCCACAGACCTCAAAGTTGTGCAGAAATCAACCAACTTTTCTCTAAGTCTAACCTGAATTTTATGTAGTGGATCATTACGGATGGTGAGAGTTTGCAGATTTTGCAGGTGGCCAACCAAGCAGTCTTTAGATAAGGAGTTTTCAAGCCAGAACACAGCATGTCACAGGGAAGAGACCAGAAGCATACTCTTCATTATTTTCTACCCAACATATTTTGGTTGGCACATCATGAATCTTTCCTCTCAGGGTCAGGCAGTGCCAAGCATTCCCACCTGCCTCACACATCAGATTTGCTTCTCAGTGACTTTTTCCACATCCCCAAAATCAAATTGAAGAACACAATAGAAGAGATCTACTGCACATTGCAGGGGTACAATATAACGACAGAGAGCAGGACGACCACTGAGAGGTCCAGTTACAAATATGCAAATTGTCCAGAGGTCCGTAAGAAGACGAGCTTGAATTAGAACCTTAAGGTTTTTTATTTTTATGAGTTTATTCTTCAGATATTTGTGCAAATGAAATGTAAATCTGTATGAGTTGATTTAGTTGAACTAGATATTTTATTCATTTATTTTATATTGTTTTGTTATACCCAGATGTATTTTGCAAATTATTGAAATTTTAGATTTTTCAGGAATCAATGAGTTACTTGATTTGCAAACACCTACAAACTTGCATTTTTTTTAAGCACAGCTATGTACTCAAATACAGTATAACCAATTTTCTTCGACATCTCAAATGCAGTGGTTTCAGACTGATAAAGGTAGCCTGAATGATCCTCCCATGGCACCATGCAGTTATTGGTTTAAGCTTCCTCCCAGCTGGACATGCTTGTGCTACTTCCTCGTCAAGGATGCCAGGAAGGATGCTAATTAGGTGCCCACCCAACCTCAACAGGTTGCTTATTGTAAAAGCAGCATATATTCTGAATTCCTTCCTTCCTCACAACCTTTCCTGTTCTCAGGACAGACAGACAGTCTGTGAATAAACATCAAGATCTAATTCTCACTCTCTAGACCTCACCACCATGACAAAGCTGGAACATACTGTAGGTCTGGCGATAAACTAAAGAGGACCTATTCTACTTCTCTCAATTCTCTTCATAGATCTGTTGTTCAAATGGCCATATTACACATGATCAAAGTTATCAATAATGAGCCCAGTGAGTCAACAGACTGCTCCAAACACTCAGTTTATCTCACTTTTTTCTAGTTTTGGATGTGTGTGATGTCATAGAGCGAGGATATTCCTAGTATGGTCATTTCAGCCACATAAACACCTTCCTGCAATTCTTTTTTTTTCTTGAAAAAAAGAAAAACATTCACATAGAGCACAGTTTATAGATTGTCTTGAGGCAGAAATTACTAAACACTAAAGGCCACAATCCACCATTTTCCATGCGAGCAGAATCACATCATTTACAAGAAACAGTCACATCTCTGGTGTTTCTGGTAGCGGCTAAGAGTATCAGCAGGCTAAGCAAGATAGCCCAGATGCCAGTTCCATCTGCCATTACCGTACATTCCTAAAGCATTCCCATAACAGACAAAGTATATAATCTAGCTATTGTGTTCCACTTCTGCCCCAGGGTCCACAGCTAGTTCCTTTCACGTTAGGTATCCAGGAGGTATCTTCAGTGGTTGCTATGTATAACAAATCAAGCATAACATTAGTTCAGACGTGCCACAAAGTGAAACTCAACATCTAATTTCAGCAGATCAGCCGATACCCTCCTACGCAAACAGTTGTCACATCTCATTCAGTGCGCACCATTTAACTTGCCATACCTGCAGTTTCTGCAGGTTTGCAAACCGCTTTGAATTCACATACATCTCAGGTCATATACAGAGGTCTCGACGATCCTTTCTTGTCCTTAAAAATAAAACATTTTCTGTTCCTTTTACACATTTCATGCCCTGCAAAAAAAAAACCCGAAATAAACAAAAGTGATATAACTTCTTTGAGGAATTTGATTTAGATGATTACTTTTTGGAAAAACGTTACTATGTCACTTTTTCCACCAGAGACTATTTTTTGTTTGCTTTTTTGGCCTGCACATAATTGCTGAACATTATGCGCAGCAACCCAAATCCACCCTAGCTCTTCCTTTCATCTTGTGTCTGAATCAGTGTCATATCTGTTATCACTGATGCCTGCACTTGGAAGGGTGCAGAGGTGTGGTCTGCTCTCCTTTGCTTTTCATGTCTGCACGTGAGAAGGTGGAGAGGTCACCAGAACTAAGTCATGCTATCAAACATGAATTACTGCAGAGGGAGATAACAGTCTTTTGACTTTTGATCTCAGATATGAAGAAGACCGATGCTTCTTCAACTGATAAGCAACACAAGCACAAAAAGTTTTGCTCGGCTTACAGGTCGCTGCAGCTGAAAAAAAATATTCTCTCCCATGATAACTCTTCTTTCTCCTGTGAGGTGACAGACATTGCCTCATAAACACTTTGTTAATCTATCGGAGCCCCCCACCACCCGCTCTCCGCCTCTGGCCAGTTCAGACTAGCTGCTCTCAGCGAATGAAACCAGAGAAATGACAATGCTCATGGGAGCAGGGTTAGTGACTCAAAGACAACCATTCACGAAGAACACACTCCTCTCAGGAGTGTAAGCCATACAAGGAGCACACATGCTCTGTTGTTACCTACATGGAGTTATTAATACCAACAGTTTTATTGATTATTTTAGAAAGCTTAGTATACGTTACCTGAGGGGGACATTGGCTGTTTTTTCACTCACATTTAGTCATGTCCGTGTACCTGACCATTTTCAAAGGAATGGTTTTTGTTTGTTAAGCCACTTAACACTGACCTATGCATCATTCAAGCATAAAAAAGCCTCATAATTCAATAGATTAATAAAATAAACTTAGCAATTTTAAAAGCTGCTCAGAGCCTGTCCCAAAAACACATAAATTCTTCTCATGACTTTAGTTGAATAGTGCTAAAAATAACATATTCGTAAAGAGCTATTAGCGCAAAACTGGACAAATCTCACCATGGTGTGCAGTGAGTGCTTGGAAAAATATAAGTAAACTGGACAAGTGGTGAACACAAGCTTTGTTTTAAAAACCTATATACAGTGCCGTAAGTTTTCAGCATGACAATGATCCACAAACACACTTCTATGCAATGAAGCACCTGTAAACAACAATATCAGTCATGGATTGGCCTCCCCAGAACTCGGACCTCGACATTATTGAAGTAGTGTGGGATCATCTTGGGAGACAACAGATCAAAATGCAGCCAACATCCAAAGAAAAGCTTTACATTTCCTTTAAAATACCTGGAGAACTATTCCTGAAGACTACTTACAGAAATTACAGGCTTGGCTAAGAGAGCTCAGTTCACGTTTCAATAAATCACTGCACCTTTCTCCCATTTCCTAGGGTCTATCAAGACTTTTAAACTGTAATGCATAAACTTCTGCTATATGCAATTTATTACCACAACTGAGTAACTGAGTACCACACACACATATTAGTGAAAAACGTAAATCCAATAATAGTAAAAACGATGAACATTATATAGTTAACCATCAGGTGTTCCATAAAATAATTTATTAATACTGCAAGTCTAAATTTTCCTTTTAAAATCCTATTTCTCGCTTGTCTATTCAGATAATGGCTCAGCTATTGTTGTGGCTACAGCAAATCATGTAAAGGCCTTAATCTAGCTATTATCATAATCTGGATTTTCACTGCAATCAAGTTGTTTGTGAATGTCCCGTGTGAATGCTGCTTTTAAGCAATATTCTCATGTTTGACTGAAATAACCCCGCCGGCTGCTGCCTGTCCCCTGCTGCCCGTCCAAAATAACATCACACACTAATCAATATGAATGCTAAAACACCATAATCTCCACCCCCCCCTCCCTCTCTCTCGCTCTCTGAGTGCTTTCTCTGGGCATCCATTGCCCACTTTTCCGTGTCCTGCACCTCACGTGGTCGTTTAGCACACATTTAACACATTAAACAATTAGGCTTTAACAGAGGCTGACACCCCCTTGCTCCCCCCCACCCATGTTCAGCAGTGGAAAAGCACATATGTCAGTGTGCACGCGGGCTGAAAAGGAAGCAATAGTATGCTGAACATAACCAAGGATGATGGTGAAAGACAAACACACATACACAATGCCCACAGTTTATGAGCATTAAATTTACCAAACAGAGGGGAACAGGCAGGCCAGGGGACAGATGCAACGGGGAGGGGAGGGTTGGCGGAGGAGGGGGAGGATGAGGAGGATGAGGAGAAGGGAATACTAAGCTCCCAAAAAATGTTTAAATCTTACATTTGCTTCAAATCTATTCACTATAATGGGTGGAATTAATTATAGCTTTCATAAAAACACACACTAGCTTTAATCAAATTAGCCAAAGCACAATGTGTGTCGCAAAATGCCAGCAGGTTATACCAAAGATCTACTGTTTCCATATATTTTAAACACAAAAAAGTGTCGTCTTAATGCTTTTATGATACAGTTTCTCATTAATATGCTTCTCTTTTGCAGTGCGGATGGCGTCCGAGCTTCTGGTCCCACCAGCTGCCAGCAGTGTCACAGGGTTACTGGGCCCTTGAGCCACACAGATAATCAGCTTTATTAGTGCTGCCGCTAAAACCAATTTAAGAGCAGACTAGAGGGATCAGACGGGCCAGCTGTCCACACCAGCGCCTCGGCAGGCACCCTGGCCCTGGCCCACACAAAACACCAAAACAACAACGAGCCAACTGCGAGCGCTGCCAATTCAACTGTGTGAGCAGGCTTATTACCATATTTGCAACCCTGGCCCAGTGCATGAAAATAAAGCCACACAAATGACAAATTCTGTTATTCTCAATACATTTTGGTCATTGCCTATTTAAAGTGTGATTATTTTGGTAGATTTTTTTTAATATTTCAGGTTTTTCTGGTTTCAGTTTGGCTACGATTTAACCTACTTTATTCCCTCACACATCGAGTCATTGTCACCACTTCCTGGTATTTCCACACGGCACCTGAGTCATCAACACAGTCAAAAATCATCCTCACCTCATTAACGACCCTCTGACCCCTACAGGGACCCACCACCAACCTCATTACCTCATTGCGTTTCCTGTCCACCTACAGTCTATCTCCCAACTTGCCTTCACTGCTAATTACAGAGTGGCGAAAGGAGGCTAACTCCATATTAGTCAGGCCAACACGCTTTGCAACACGCTCCAGGCACGATTTCAGCCTTACGTCACGTTTGTGTCTGGGTTGACAAAGAGACAGAGGACGTTAATCTGGCCTGGTCACAGTCTCAGTCACAGTTGCATCCTTTACACAACCCCAGATCTTGTCTGTTCAGACAGAGGTTTCAAGGTCAGATTAGCCGGAAAATAGCAAGTGAAAACAGGAAGAAGAAATAGATGGTCTTGCCAATAACAGGGCACCAGGACAGTAGAGAGGCTCTCTCACAAGTGTCTCAGTAATCTGTTTCAGTCAAAATCAATCATGAAAAAAACCACATTGGTAAATCAGGGATATTAACAGATTGTCTGGTGCTTTGAAACCCGTACAGTTGCATCTAAACAATGATTATATACAGTGCAGGCTTGGGTTATGCCAGGATAAAAAAAAAAAAACTAATGTAGTAATGCAAACAGCCACTTTTGGAGGTGGAGTGCGACTAAATATTGCAGAGGGGGGTCATAACATCATCATCAAGCATTAGGATACGTGCTTTAGGTTTCAGATTGTCCGTCATTGAAGATGTTCATTAGCCTGAATGAATTCTGTACAGCTGCATCAGGCTTATGTTAACATTAATTCTGTTTCTGTTCATGAATGAAGGATTTTTCCAAAGATTTTTGAAAAGGTGTGAAAAATACAGACAATTCTACATCCCCCATACCTGAAGTCAAGCATTTAAAGAAAGGGGGAAGAACAAGGATCATTTTTCCCTCTCTCTCCCTCTCTCTCTAAGTGGGAAGAAAATAGACTCGTGCTCACTTTATTAGGTATATCTTTTCAACTGCTCATAACGGCAAATATTTAATCAGCCAATCAAATGGCAGCAAATCAGTGAGTTTAGGCATGTAGACGTGATTAAGGTGACTTGCTAAAGTTCAAAATGAGCATCAAAATTGAGAAGAAAGGTGATTTAATGTGGCATGGTTGTTGGTGCCAGATTGGCTGGTTTGAGCATTTGTAAATGCTGATATGCTTGGATTTTCCCCACACACAACCATCTCTACGCTTTGAATGGTCTGAAAGACAGGAAATGTCCATGAGCAGAAGTTCTGTGGGTGAACTGGCTTAAAAAATGGCAGGTCGGAGAAGAGCAGCCAAACTGCTTTAAGCTAATAGGAAGGCAACGGTAATTTAAATAACTACTCATCACAACCAATGTATGCAGAAGAACATCTCTAAATGCAGGACACATCAAACCTTGAAGCAGATGGGCTACAGCAGCAGAAGACCAATGCAGGTGACACCCCTAAATCTTAGCTAAGAACAAGAATCAGACTCCAGTTCACACAAGCTCACCAAAAGTAGGCAACAGAATATTGAAAAAATGTTAAATGGCCTGATTAGTCTCTAAGCAGCTAAAAAAATTTGGATGCTATCATGTCAACATGGAAACATGAAAATCTCTAAGGAATGTTTCCAGCACTTTGTTGAATTTTTGCCACGAAGAATTGAGTTCTTAAAGCAAAAGTGACTCCACCCTGGTACTAGCAAGTTGTACTTAATAAAGTGAATCTAGTTGACTTTTTATTTTGTTTAAGTAAAAAGGGATGGCCAGATATTGAAGGATTTGTGAAAATCCTTCAATATCTGCCTAAAATAAGCACTATGTTATATGTATATCTGTCAGGAACCCACAGGAATCTACAAGTTCAGTTGCATGTGAACACCTGATCAGTCCCAGGAGGAATGCAGCAGTGCATGGCATCATGTGAATGATCTGCGTGTGGGTCCATGCACATACACAGAGAAGCCTGCTATTCAGTGTGTGTGGATGTGTGATTATGCATGCCCAAGAATGCTGACTTTTTTTGTATTTTCATGTCAGCTGCATATGTGCATGACACATATATGTGTGTGTGTGTGAGAGAAAGAGAGACAGAGATCTGAACAGCATATTCTTCAAAACTGGGAGCACAGATCTCACTTAATCTGCAGTTAACGGCTGTTTAAACAACCTCCATAAATGTTTAACGGTGCAGCCTGTACCCGATTGAAAGGGAGGCATTTTGTCTCGTGCAAAAACAGGCCACCAGGGGCCTCAAGCCCCCCCCCCCCCCCCCCCCCCCCCCTTTTTTTTTTGGGGGGGGGCGGG
>VURO01022369.1:24337-39117 GCA_015108175.1 Pelvicachromis taeniatus
ATGCTACACAAAAAAAAAAAAAAAAAAAAAAACATACTACTTCATTATCAGTGCTGGAATAAAAAAAACAATACAGCAGTTATGCTCCAAATTTACTTAACTTTGGTGATTTTATTATAGGTTATTATCTTGTTTGTAGTATTTCTGAATACAAGTTAAAACCATGTAACAGTGAAGGCGATGTGGAAGTGTAGTCTTTTTAACAACCAGCAGGGGGTGACTCCCGGCATACAGAAGTCCATGGTTACTTGTACAGAAGTCAGTTTGGAAACAATCCTCAGCTAACTTGTTCTGTAACAACAGTCGATACTTTATTGATGAATTTACAGCCTCAGTTGCTAGTTTCAGTTCATAATGATTAAAAGATGAAGTTCATTTTCTCAGTTATTATCCAAGAGATGCACATGAGCATGCGCATGGTGTTGGTTTTTGTGTAGCCAGTTTCCTCTGTGCTGGGTTTCAAAAATGGCAGTTTTGAATTTCGTGAAGGAGACACTCTCATGACTCATCGATTGACACCTTTGACCACCCAATTGACACATTTTCGGATTGACTCAGATCACCTGGGACGTCGGTCAAGAAAGTCCTATAAAAATATCTGGAACCAGGTATTACCACCTAATGGCAAACCCTAAAATCTGAGTCGAGCCAAGCCAAGCCAAGTGGATACTAAAGGAAAACGGCTAAAATATGGTCTCCATGCTCACACTGAACTTTCATAACAGGACTTGACAGGACATGGGTGATGTCACAGTGGCCACATCCACCTGTTACCCTGTCAGCAGTAAAAAAAAAAAAAAATTTTGTTCTTTAAAAAAAAAAAAAAAAAAAAAAGGTGGTTATGGGAAGAAAAATGTTCTAAAGTAATGGATTTTACAAACTATTTAACATTCAAAACATGTCTGCATGTTAGTAGCTTATTATATACGTAGCCTGAAAATCAGCACCACTTCACTAAGTTACCTTAGTGATTAGTGAGAAAGCATTTTTCTCCTTTCCCTTTATTAAAGGATGCTCCAGTATCCCAAATTTAAGGAGTTAATAAAGGCACCACTGAAGCACTTTTATGTAGCCTGCACAGAATTCAACCAGCTCCAGTGATACCTATGGGTCACTTCATTCAGTTTTCAGGCAAGTCAACATTCAAAAGATCTTGGCATATGACAGGAATCCAAATAGTTTAGAGTTTAAAAAGCTCTTAAATTTCTTAGAGATGAAGCTAGTGTAATCTGAAGACATGCCATAGAGACTAGAATGAATAAGAACCACTAAGGAAAGATTTTATATAATAAAAGGCCCTCTAGCAGAGGCATAAATATTCATGCTGGCTCAAACACAGATATTCATTTAGATGATTTAGAGGAACAAAAAGCCTCTTCTGCAGAAGGCTTATGACTGACCTTTAACATCCAGCTTTAGTAGAAAGCAGCTTTGTAGAAAGACCGCAGTTATGCCGAGGTGTTAGTTCTGAGTATCGGTGTAGGGTGTGATATGAGCTGGATCTTCTCCAGTATGTCAGAACTGATAACTGATACTTCAGTTTGAATTTCATTTTAGGGAAAAAAGAAGGGACGCACAGGCAGCCCAGTGTGGTGGGTAAAACAGGTGATGAACAACAAACGTGCTTGTTCTGTAAACTACTAATTAATTAACATTCATATAATGTTCAGTATTCATTAATTAGAGATATGTCTTGTGGGTTTTTTAAATAGTAGTAGCTACACAGATTGTCAGGTTAATTTTCAGCCCATTTTATGACACTGTGCTGTGCTTTACCTGCTGGCACGCACATTTGGTTTATACTGTCTTCCCATTTATTCATGAGTTTGGGGGATTTTATGTTTTTTGGCCTAAACTTTGATGAATGTATATATTTAAAATAAAACAAAAAAAAAAACAACAAGCATGCTCCTATTTGTGCCACCTTTGGGCTTTTGATACAACTCCAACTGTAAACTGCTCTTTGGTTGCTGGCTTGTAGCTGGAGACCCAGCTCTTCATGAGTGACGATCATGGACATGAAAGTCACGTGAGTTTGATACGGAAGTTGATGTTTGCTCACTACATAAGTTTGTGGTCCCTGCTAAAATCATGGCCAAGTTTACGAGCGTTGGAGCGATAGTAGTTGGGACAGCAGTCTAGAGATTGACAAAGACGTTATTTCAAAGTGGCCACCAGCAATATTTAACCTTTTTTTTTCATGATTTTTGTTTCTGAGAAAAATGAGATCCACATATGAGGACGTTCTTTTTAAATTTCGATCGAACAGTGGCAGAATAATGTCCTCGTAAGTGGATATCAGGCCCTTGTGAAAATGTGATGTCCACATATGTGGACATCACATTTTCACTCCTAGGACCTAGGAGGTAAAATCTGGTTGGGTTTTTTTTTTGTTTGTTTGGTTGGTTATTTTTACTTTGTAAGGGTGTAGACATGTCATATGTATATGATATGCTCATATTTATTTTTGCTTTAATTTGTGTTTGCGCCACCATTTTGCTGGTTTAGCGATGATGGTAAGGGTGGTCAAATTGCAAAAACACTCCAGAGGTAATGTGCTAAAGATTTTTTATTTAGACAAAAAACAACTTAATTCTGGAAGAAAAAAAAAAGGGGGGGGGTTTGCAAAGATGCGAGTTTGGTCTTGTTTATGTGAATTAAGGTGCCGACATGATAATGTTTCAGTTAAGCAGCAATTTGTTTTATCCCATAGCTGAAGAAAGAGAAAGCAACAGACAGAAATTCCAGGAATTAGTCATAAGGTTATATAAAAAAAATAATAAATCCATTTAATTATACTTAATTGGTAATGTGAGCTTGTTGTTAGTCCAGTGTTTCTGGTACAGCTGGTATGATGAACATGACAGGATTGCCAACGGCGACAGGCAGACAAAGAGAGAGACACACACATTAAGACTGAGGAAGCATGCATGTGGAAAGAAACGTAGAAGTGTAACTGAGACATGAGTTTATTTTAGATGATGAGTGATTGTTTTTTGGGTTTTTTTTTTTTTTTAACATAACATCAGAAATGACAGCAGTCAGGAGATCACCTGATCAAATTTCATGGAGCCAGGCCACACTGTGCAGGCAGGTTCATGTGTTTAATAAATCTTACACTCATTTATGTCCAAGACTTCCCTCGCAATAAGCGTCCCATAATCACCGGGCATAAAGTCACACTGTGACAATAAGAGTGTTTTACAGGCTTGCTACACTGCACTGCACTACACTGCTGCCTGAATTTAGCAATGAATTCTTCTGCAATTTTAGTGTTTAACTGTACAGTGATCTCTGTGAGCCCAAGCTTTAGACTGCTCTAAGTGCTGGGTTGTTTTTTGTTTGTTTGTTTTTTCACTCTGGCTTAATATGATGTCAAAGAGAGGGGATAACCCAAATTTGGTGATCTCAGGCACAAAAACGTCACCCACTGGTTTGATAATGAAGGGCACCTAGCCAGGAGAAAGTTGCCTAAAAATGGAAGGAGGTAAAAACAGGTTCCTTCAAACAGGATGAACAGGATAATAGGTGGCACCAAGATATAAAATAAATAATGATTATTTTGAGCTCTGAATCATACAAAGTTAGAGTTCTAGAATACAAAATATGGAAGAAATATTGAGCAGTGTTATGTAGCTTCTGTAAATTGGCTTCTGTAAGGAGAGCTGAGATGGGTTTAACGATGTCCGCTAAGCTCATCGTAGATTTGTTCCAGATGAACACCTGATGAATTTCACTCACCAAATTAAAATATAATTTCAATAAAAAAGTGATTTTAATCTTCAAAAATAGAAACTGGCTGCAAAATTTACTGAGAATTACAAACCTTGGTGTTCTTTTTCATCCACTATCAGGACTTCACATCTAAATTTTCATTTCCATCTTATAATATGACTGCTGTACTGCCATTCCTCTCTCTAAGCACAGTTAGACCCAGGTATGCGATACACTGAACAGTCCAAGATGAAACCATTTGCTTTAGTGCATTGTATGATGCATATCAAGGACTGGAATAGTTAACACTTGTTTCAAATGTGGGAGAAGCGGTGTAAAGACCTGAGGTGCCTGAAGCACAAACCCTGCAAACAAGACTGCTGACCCAGAGCATTTCTGACCTGGACTGGTGCAGCATCTGCAGTGCTGTGGGTGCTGTACTGATCTGTGAAACTGTGGATTATGGCCCGTCTATTTTCCTACTGTATGTCCTTTCCTATGACTACGAGCTAGTGCCTGAAAGAATACATTTGTGTATCTAAGTGGTTGAAATGAGCTTCTCCTGAAGAGTGCCTGTTCTCAACCTTAGAGTCGGGGAAGAGTATAGTGTGAAGAGCTTGGTCATTTGTGATGGGCTCAGATTAAAGCTGCTACTCCTTCAGAATGAAAAGAGTCAGTTGAGGGGATTCAGGTATCTGACCAGGATGCCTCCTAGGTGAGGTGTTTCAGATATGTCCAACTAGGAGGAGGCCATGGGGATCCAGACAAATTGATGGATGTGTGGATAACTGAATGGTTAAATCTGAATGGGAATGTGAAGAAGCCAAAGTATTTGCCGGGTGCCTTTTTTGACCTGATGACATTACCTGAATTACTGTGGATTAGGGATCAACGCAGACATTCAATCTGCAGTATTACAGCAGCATTATAAAAGAGTAGCTGAGTCCTGATATGGACTTAGTCCATATTTGAACTTCTCTCTGAGGACATTCAACACTCGTCATCGGTCAGGGTGGCCATGTGTTTTTCAATATAAGAACAGCGTCACCGTCATCATCATCATCATCATCATCATTAGTGAAAACAGAAGGCCGTGTTCATGAGGACAGTTGACTTCAGCTTGGCGGAGGAAATCCAAAACAACATTTCCATCTGCCTGTGCCCGGGTTACAATGTGTCCTTGTGCTCTCTAATCCACGTGTTTGCCTGGAACATGTCCCGCCTCATAAATCAGACTGTTCAGGCACAATCATTCTACTTTGCGGAAAAACCAAAAAGCACACTGAGAGAAGATGGAAGGTGAAAAGCCAAAGAAACAAAACAGAGTTGGCAAAATGAAAGCAAAGCATGATCACAGAGAAAAGTATAACACAGCTTGCGATGGAATCCCCTCATTCAGCTCTATATTTTTAGAAAGACTGTAAATCCTCCGAATGATATCAGACAGGGTTACTCTGCAGTTTGATTTAGGTGGATTACTGGACTGGGAGCTGGCGGTGTGTGTGCTGATGGAGTGCCGTCTGTTTGGATGTGTGTGAGAGATGGTACAGTATTCACTGATGCCATTATGACTGCAGAGTTTAGGACACTGCAGAGATCATGCTGTCTAGACTGGTAGTGCTATAATGGGATTCAGGCAGATTACTGTGATTACACTTGTAGTTGTAAAGCAGGGCAGCTTTCTGGGTAGCCAGAAGGTTCCAGTTTCATTCACTGATGAGCCAGGTTGAATTCCTCAATGGCAAAGGCACATACCACAGGGAGGACTTACCTTAAACAATAAAAAAGGTGTTTGTTCAGATAATCAAACTTGTTAGAAAACATTTGATGCATCTTGGCATCTGATGCCAATGTTTACAGCCTGCTACATAAAACTGTTGCAGTTCCCTATAGCTAATTGCCCCCTTCATAACAACTGTACAGGGGGAGAATATTTTATTACTCAGCTGTATAAACTGTGTTAACACTTAAAGTTTGCATTATTTGGGCTGTAACCTATTTGAATGGCTCATGGCGATAGCTTGTAGCTTTCTGTTTGGCTTCACCTCAGATAATTAACCATGTTTGTGCTGTTCGAGCCTTTTGGAGAATTTTTTATGCTTTTATTTGACCAATAATATGGCTTCTGTGTGGTTATTTGTTCTAACAGACTATCAAAGACTTCTGAGCTCCAGGTTTGCTGAGTGAAACTAGGATTTTATTTGTATGTTACTAAGCACTTAGATATTATTTACATCTTTGATATCATTTATGGTCCCTCCACTTGTGAGAAAATATCAGAATGTCTTCAAAACTGAACTTCTTTAAGCTTCAAATTGTGTTTGTTAAACTCTGTAATCTTTATCCTGCATCCTCCATTAGCTGCACATGGATTTTAAGTTCCAGGATTGGATCCAAAACAACGCCTCCAATATGTCTGAATGTAGATGTTCTTTTTTTATATACTGCGGTGACCCCTCCCACTCTGTCTACCTTTAATCTTACGCCACTGTTTGTTTTCCAGTCACTGGAAATTGAGTTGGAGCTGAGAGGGTCCTCTGCTCATATTTATTCATCTGAGCAGGCTTCCATAAAGGCATAAAGGACTAAATCTCTCTCTCTCTCTCTCTCTCTCTCTCTCTCTCACCAGGCCTCCTGGATTCTCCTCATTTTATTTTCCATGGTATGGTTTGCTGCCACACTCAACGGGCAGCTTGAGGTGGCTCGTGTTTAGATGGATATTCCTACGCAACTAATATTGAGTCAATGTGTTGACATTTTGACTTGCCTCTACGTGTTCTACTGTAAACTGAAAACACGGCATATCTCACTGGAGCTCATATTTTCCAGTAGGTGTCAATCCAGTCTTTGAAAGCTGTAGGGGAAAAAGTGCTGTATAGTTACTTAGGAAACACTTAACAAAGCAAAAACTTAACTTCTTCAGATTGTCCACAAAACTTGCCATCAATACCCATGTCATTTGAATTTGTTTTTTTAAAATAAAAAGTCATAGTCACAGCACCGTGGTTAGCACTGTTGCCTCACAGCAAGAAGGTCCTGAGTTTGATTCCACCATCAGGCCGGGGTCTTTCTGTGTGGGTTTTCCCCGAGTACTCCGGCTTCCTCCCACAGTCCAAAGACATGCAAGTTGTGGGGATAGGTTAATAGGTTAAAACTCTAAATTGCCCATAGGTGTGAATGCGGGAGTGTCTGCAACAGACTGGCGACCTGTCCAGGGTGTAACCCGCCTCTCGCCCCAAGACAGCTGGGATAGGCTCCAGCGCCCCCCGTGATCCTGAAAAGGATAAGTGGCTGTGAATGGATGGATGGAACAAGTCATAAGTCCATCCATCCATGAATTAGTGTAATTTTGGTGTTTACCTCCAATTATTTGAGCAGGTGGAAGAATTTTCTGGGACACGTATGCAATGAAATCAGCATGGTTAGACATTCCCACAGAGTATATAAAGATGGACGCATCACATTTTGAAGCCTTAATGTCTAAATACCAATACTATTTATTTATTTGTTTTATTTATTTTTATTCCATTGGCATATTGCTCCAAAATATACTAAGAGCACCACCGACTTTGACTTCAGTGACCCTGAGTCACTGAGAGGAAGCCTAGCAAACAGCTAGCTAGCTAGCTATAGCTGCCTCTTCCACCATCCACCTGTTAGCTAAACTTTAAGCTTTACCAATATCCACAAATAAACTGAATTGCTATGAAGGATTAAACATCCATAAGGACTAGGTCACCTCTGAACATTAGAGGAATGTCACTGAATTTTCCAGCCCTGGAGGTTGCTGATGGGATACCATAAGAGGTAAGTGAGAAATACCCTCTGATCCTTTAAGGCTAAAGTAAACACAACACAACTTTCTCACAAACACACACACACATGACACTCGGGTGAGCAACTTACAGTGACTCTTGCCAAGCAAAGGTCTTAAGACTCCTAAATGAGGTCGTCAAGCTTCCCGTGGCCCTCCTGCATGCTGATTGGACAGCCTGTCTGCAACTGCAGTGACGAGGTAAATAGGGTTAGGACAGTGGAAACGGTTAAGTCAGAAATTACGTGAAGTTCCAGACGATGCCCCAGACAATGCTCCTGGTCTTAAAGATGTCTACGGCCTACATGTCAAGCTGTTTGAGGATTTCAAAACTGCCCCTTCACTCTGGCTTCTTGCTTTAAGGGGAATAACTTGCTTGCTTCAAAGCAACTGATTTCCCACTATAAAAGATCTTTTGTTCACAGCTTTTGTACTTAAAATACCTGGTAACACACAAAATGCCACATGTGGGTAATGTGATCAGAGGCTTGTGTTTGCTTTGTGTATTTGTATCAGACACCAATACGGAGTGCTTAAGTCACTGCAGGCTGATCTCTCTGCCATCACTCAAAATGATCCCTCAAGATATGTTTTCACCTACATACTTCAAATGGAAATGTTCCCCAAACATCATTAGTTGAATAGCTGTCTGCACAGGTGTACATAAGACACAAAGCATGGTCATTTGGGCCTTGACTCAGGAGGTTTTAAGTGCACGCTTGAAGCAAATCCTCTTTGTTACTTCATCAGATGCTAAAGGGTGTTTTTACAGTAGGCCTGCAACTGTTGACAATACAAGGCCTGTTGTCTGTCATCATCACTCGCCCGTCTGAGAATGATACCAGTCACCCAATACTCTGTCACTTCTAAGCTCATCTAATGGTACTTCAAAGCACCTTTACTTAATCGCCAAACCTAAAGCGAGAGCCCACAACAAAAGCAGGAAACAGTGGGGAAACTCCCCAACCTTTGACCTTTTCCCTTATGAGACTCCGTATGAGGAATTAAAGCTCTCAGATGTGGCACATATGAATCCCTTATTTCAGTCCCCAACCCCCAAACCAAAGCCTGTGAGCTTTTCTTGAATTTAACTGTAACCTCCCCCTATGACAAGGGCTGCAGACGGAACCAAGGAGGGGGCAGTTATGGCAACTGGATCATATCTGAGAGAGAACAAGTGGACCTCTGGAGACCACAAGGCACAGATTTCAGAGAGAAGTCAAAGGCATTAAGTCCAAGTCCAATTTCCTTGTCTGTCTGGACACTCGAGGTTCCCAGACGGTTTGGTCATATGGAAAAAACAGCCAGGTCTTTGATTTGAGAGGAAGCACCAAGCTAGCTACTCACAGAAGTTTACTATGTAATATATCACAAGCTGGTTATAATAAAGGAGGAAAGAAATGTCAGAAAAGAATGGCCTTGATTTCATACGTCTGCAGAGTGTTTAGGTACCGCCATTTGGACAGGTGTCTGAGAACCCTCGCATGAAGTTCAGATTGGAAAAGTAGAAAACTAACAGCACAACTTTGTCAAAGTTGTGCTGTTAGCAGTCCCAGGTTAGCAAAGGTTAGCAGTCCCAGTAACAGGAAGATCTTTATGTATTATTCACAACTCACACACAAAAAAAGAAAATATTATCATGAATGTTGTGTAAAGATACTGTTTAACATTTTATAATATAAACATAATTGATTTCAGAGGCCTTTCCTGCAGTGTCAGATACATCTATTACATCAGATGTGGCTAAGACGCAGAGATACACAAGGTGTCTGTAGGTATCGATGCCTCGCAATGGTGGCCACAACAATTTTCAGTGCCTAGGTCCTTGATTACAATGAAGTTCCGTTAGAAGTTGCCTAATTTAAGATAAACACAACAGAAATTTGGACTTGAATCACCACAGTACCCTCACTTATGTTGAACCCTTGTTATTACAGATTACCTGAATTTTTTTGCTTTCTTCATTTAAGGACATCGAGAACAATTTGAAGCGATCGACATCTCCTAAACCAGCAGAATGAATTGTGTGACTTAAAACCAATCTAATGTTAAGTAGTCAAAATATCAACTGTCTGACACACTCCAGGATAAATCATAAAGATGGGCAGAAGAAGAAAAGTCACGAGGCAACCAGAGAACTGAAAGAGTTCCAAAAAGGAAGTCAAAAAGCGGCCGATATGGGAGAGAGATGTAGAGATGAGGGAGAGTTTATTCCTCTCCCCTCCTCTGCTGTCCTTTTATTCTCTGAGGTTCAGACCACAGATGTGTATCTGGATCTGGTCTGCATCTTTTTGGACTGATCCCTCGCTGGAGTTCCTCAAACCAACCCTCTATGTTTGGGCAAGCTTGAAAGAGCACTGATAGTATTCAAAGTGCCATGACAAGAGAGTGACGCACACAGCCACAGAGTGTTATCTCGTCATCGGCAGCTGCGAGTGGAGTCCCAACGCATGCCCGCCGTCTCACATTTCTTCAGCAGCAATCCCAAATGCAAGACAGACCATGAAAGGCGCTTCATAGGTCAATGGCTAGGTGATTTATGAGACAGTGAAGTACCGCACAATAACAACACAGTGTGCCATGTCACCTGAACAGATACCTTAGAGGTCTTGAAATATTATCAGCTGCATCTCAGTCGTACCCCTAAGCCATGGATACATAGACAGATAAAAGGCCTAACAATAAATCCTCAAGTCTTGCAGAAAGCCTTGAGAAGCAACCAGCTGATAAATTCATTATGCTAATGTGCTCGTGTGGTTAGTCTAATTTCAAGCAGATTGTTCTAGTCAGAGAATAACAGGATGCAAGTTTAGACCAACCAGGACGTTTTTCTGCATTACTGTCAGGAAAACCGGCACAACTAGCACCACAGAGAATGGAAAAATTCAGCGGATATCCCTAAAAAAAAAAGGCCTCTGGTAAAGATGTGGCTCGCTCATATCAGCACCACAGATCAGTAAGAACTGCTGGGAGGTCTTTCAAATACAAGGCAGATGATTGCTCCTTTTACTGCACTTTTTCTAAGCAGTGTTTGCGCTGGTTAGATACCCTCAGAATTGATTCAGCAATATTATCATTTATTTTGTGGTATTTTATATGCTACTTTTACTTGTTTCTACTTGTATTCTTGGTCATTGTATATCGTTTTTTATTTATTTTGTGCCGCTTTGTAATCATTTTGAATCAGTTGGAGGTGGTTCTGTGTTTGTGTTGTTTTTTGGGAGGGAGTCGGGGGGTTGTTTTTTCATGTATTTTTAGCCACTCGTTGAAATCATTTTCATTCTCTGCACTTATTTATTATCTCTTTGAGCTTTTTTTCATCTCCTTTGGCCAGAAAGTGAAGCTGAGCGACCATGTAAGCATTTAGAAATCTACCCATATTAACTTGGGTGCACTCAAAACGAACTTGTTCATACATGTGTAGTCTTACCACGCCTGAAGGGGGTCAGTGCTGATACCTGTTATGAACAGATGAGCAGCCACACTTGACCTCTTAACCCTGTGAGATCAAAGTCATCATTGGTAATAGCTCTTACCCTAACACTGAAAAAAGACAAGGACCTTGTTGAAAAAACTGTAAAAAGTCATTCAGGCATGTCAGTTACAATTATCATTATGATTAATGCGATCTATCCATCTTTTCCTGCTTATCCAATTCCACCTGTCGTAAGTCAAGAGGTAGGGTGTATCCTGGACAGGTCACCAGTCTGATGCAGTCATATTCACACCTACACCCACTTTGGAACCTAACATGCATGTCTTTAGACTGTGGGAGGAAGTGCCTGCGGAGAACCAACACAGGCACAGGAAGATACATCAAACCCAGGATCTTCTTGTTGTGAAGCAACAATGTTAAGCACAGCAATTTTTTTTTGTCCCTGGGGAACATTATCTAAAGAACAAAAAATACATATTTTTTATTTAGACAGTTTTTATTTTTGTTATTTTTTATTGTTATTTTATTATTTTTGCAATTTTAATACATTTGTCTGAAACAGATTTCACTTGTAAATGGGACATTGAGTCTCAATGGGACTAGCTGTATAACTAAAAGTTAAACAAATAAAATATTCTGTATAGCATATGGTTGGGGTCGTAACTAGTAAAGTCTTAGATCTCACAGAAGTAAAATCAACCAGTTTATTAATCCCCATCTGAGTTAGGGTTGGGTTTAGTTTTAGCTGCCTAATGAATAGGCCGATTTTTAGAAACTGGGAGATGCATTTTAAATGAAATCTAATACATTTTTAAAGCTTTTTAATTTGCAAAAAAACAGCAAATGAATTCTATAAAAAGGGGAAGAAGCAAAAACTACAGAGGCGTTCTGGTCTGATTGTGGCTCTTGGAGAGTTGCAGCAGTGCGGCTCAGACTTTCCATGTATGCCCCACTTCAGAACCTAAGAGAGGTCAACCGCCCACACCTCATTAATAATAAAAAAAGAGCAAATACCTTCCAAAAATAAAAAGTTTCACTTCATATTTCTTTCCCAAAGTTTTGGCAACCACTGAGAATAGAAACACTTACGTGTGTGCATAGAGCAGCAACACAGTTCCAAGATTTGAAAACCAGAAAGCTGTTTCACACTTCCTGAGTTGGTGTGTAAAAATTTTTTTTTTTTGTAGTTTTATAGTTATCCATTAAAAACCAATAGTATGTTTTTATGGCCTACGACCATCAAAACATAAAAATCAACCAGCAGATAATTTTCTGAATTCATGGCTGAAACAGGTATTGCAAAAACTGATCACTGATGCCTCCTAGTGTGGACCGCTCATAGTGCAGCTCACACTTGACCACAACTCTTAAGTGACAACCTAAACCAAGCTACAGCAGTAAAATCACATTTATTACTTCTATAAAAAACTCAGGCTCCAGCTGTAAACCCTCCTCTAATGTGTGATTTTCCTCTTTACCGTAACAGCAGTGGGACTTTTTACTGGATCATTTGGAGACATCACAGAACGCCCTCACCGATTCCTCCCCTGAGAGTGACTGTTCATGTGTGATTAGTGGTCGGAGTGTATGTTGGTGCTCTTTCACAGGCTCTGTGCTGCACGCTACCGTGACTCGGGTGGCCAGACCGGGTCATGATTCACAGAATTAGCTTCACTTACAGTTACAACTACTGTATCAGCGGCAATCTGTGGTTACCGGTCTGGACCTCAAGTGGCCAGAACTACTTTCTCATGGTGCTCAAAGGGGATGTGAAGGAAAGTCCCAGACAGAGTCATATCCAAAAGTGATATGACTCTTTGTAATTGTTCCTGTGGCAGCTCACTTAGCATTTGAAGTCTTAAAACATAAAGATGACTTGTCTCCACCTGCTGAACTTGCATGGCCTCAAACAATGACATCTTCTTCACCACTTCTCCCAGTTGAGCCAACAAAATGCCTGGGCCGGATGTTAGAGACCGGGTCCTTTGAGGTTGACCGTGACTCACTGAAATGGGGCAACACCCTCCCTCCCCCGTCTCTCGCTCCCCTCCCACAGCTTTGAAGTGGTGGCAGATTGTGCACAAACAACATAAACCTCCCTGCGACAAACACTACGATTTACCACCCAAGGCAAGGAAATGGCCACTAGACAGATCCATTCAGTTTATAGGGTTGTTTTGTAGCTTTCGTACCTCCGGACGGACACTCCTTTGTCACATCCACTTTGAGATCTGTGGTAATGAGGATTCCCAAAGGAGGACCGCAACAAATGACTTCTCCAGGTGCTTCAATGAAGCTTCGGCACAGTTTTGTCACAGATAAACACACACACTCTCACCGCTGTGCTTGACACCTCCAAAATAGTGCAGTTAGCTGCTGCTACTTCAGGTTCAAGGTTCACCCACATGTGAAATCCAAAGCTGATTTACTAACAGTCCTGATGAAGGTTGCAAATATCTAGATATATTTTTACACCACAATATTCACTCAAAATTCAGTCGGAAGTATAAACAATTGTGTACCTCTTTCAGAAGTAGAAGGTGTACTTTGTACTCCACAACAGTTAGTTAACAAACTAAAAGCTATGGAGTACATCCTAAATAACAAGGACAACATAAAGGCTCTAAACTTTACTTCAGTGAAGGAACTGAGTACATGTAGCACGTTTGGTCCATCATGCAGTGACACTGGAAGATTACCAGGGCTCCAGTTCAGGTGTACCTGTGGGTGGGCAATCATTACGCTCTTGTCTATGCATCCAGGTTTGTGCTTATTGACTTTTAAAAACGAAAGAAAGAAAGAAACACTGACTGGCAAAACCAAAACAATCAGATTTACTTCAAATTTTACAGTGATGATGTATCTCCTGCACTGGATGAAGTGCTTGTCTTTTTAATGTGTTACAGTTCTTTGTTTCTTGTATCTTGCCATGATTCTCAGACTTTTCATCAGCTCTGTTCATGTGCAGCAAGTCCCCAAGCTCAGGTTTTAGTTAAACCCTCACTGTAACTGCAATAAACTATATCAAGAATTAGAAAAAGACTCTTTTCAGTCTGAATCAGTTGAGGCATACACTTTGTTTCCAATTTGATGTCAAGCTCTACAAAGATTTCTACTGATTTTTCTTTCTAACCAAAAGATTGCAACACTTTGGAGGACCACTAGAGGGAAGCATTTTCCTATGAATTCAAGGCACAGCTTCCCTACGTGTGTATTTCTGGACGAGTATTAACATCTTCATGGGGACCAAAAATTGGAAGTTTACTATACTTATGGAGACCAACAGCCCTCATCCCCACAGTATGTCAATGAGACATCCCCACGAGGATATAAATACACACGTACGTGTGTATGTGTGTGTACAGGTATATACATCTTCGTGGGGACTATCTTCTTGGAAGTTTACTATACTCGTGGGGACCGACAGCCCCTGTCCCTACGAGTTTGAAGCTATTTTTGAGTCTCAAAATATGGTTATAGTGTCAGGGTTACAATTAGGTTATGGTTAGGTTTAGGGTAAGGGTCAGGCTAAGCCATTCATTTTTGATGGTTAGGGTAAGGGTAAGCAGCTAGGGAAAGCATTATGTCAATGAGATGTCCCCATGAGGATATAAATACACACGTACGTGTGTGTGTGTGTGTGTGTGTGTGTGTGTGTGTGTGTGTGTGTGTGTGTGTGTGTGTGTGTGTGTGTGTGTGTGTGTGTGTGTGTGTGTGTGATACTGGCCAGCTCTTTTTGTCTCCAAAAACCCATCATATGTTCTGGTATAAGAAAGAAAACTACACATCCACATTAAGGACCGAATATTTAAACAG